>LN891222.1:23855-45021 GCA_900010015.1 Tuber aestivum
CTTCTTCTTCTTCTTCTTCTTCTTCTTCTTCTTTCTTCTTCTCTCTCTTTCTTTCTTTCCTTCCCCCCCCCCCTATTTACCCCCCCCTTCTCTTCAACTCCTGTGCCGTTTCCGGTCTCATTCCGCGTTGTTTTCCGCGCGGCTCAGAGGTGCCCGTGACGGTAAGATGCACATTGCCGTTCCATTCGGCACTACAATGAAAGGGCGTGTAAATTTCAGTGGCAGCTTTACAAACGACTCCGATTTCTTTACTATTTTCATCACATGCCAGGGCAATGGAAGGGAGGAGGAGGGAAGGAGCTAGGGGGGGGCAAAGGGACAGGAGCGAATTCTTCGTCCTAGAGGGGGGCAGCAGGTTTGCTCTCAATGTTACATAATACTGACTGGATTTGGAACCAGGCATGACTTTGCGAACGCCCCAAGAGCGTAAATTCTGTTCCGACCACCAGCATTCGGTTTCGGGCGGCCAAGGAGAGCAAGGAGAGGGGAAAGAACAGGGGCTGCGCTCCTTCCCTACATCATCTACTATCACTCATGATTCCCCAAACAAGTCCGATTAGGCTGAAAAAGCAATTATTGTGGCACAACATTTTCCTTCCCTCCCCCCCTCCACACTAAAGAAAAGAAAAGGAAGGACTAAAAGGACAAGAGAGCATGTGCCCTGTGAAATTCATTGGTGTCGGTTGTATACACGTATAATGTGTGGTCCCTGCAGGCGGCGGGGCTGCAGTTTGCATCACGCAAGCTTGCTGTGCATGAAAAGCCACTTGCATATGCATACTACGCTGATCTCAACCTGCGAGGGCGCGGGAAGCCAGTGGAGTTCCGGCTTGTGCGTGCAACCGTCGACGGGACCGGGGTAACACGATGATTTTATTCATTTTACCTATTTTTTCAATTTTTTCATTTGCTGGACGAGGGTAACATCGGAATGCTGGAGCTAGGGTGTGAGCCTTGCTTGCGCAGAGGGGAATTATGAGAAGCTCTGGGTTGGTCACCCCTTGCGTCGGTGGCTCTTTTGATGGAGAAGTCAAGTGCTAATTATCAGGGTCAGGGTTCACATTTATCGTGATGTTGATGTTTCCGGGCATGAATTCTCATGGAAGAGACATCCTTATTATATCTATTCTATATCATGCACCAACTGATTCGTACCGTGCTGGTGTTCATGCCTGTATACCGTACGGGGGAGACATTTAGGTAAGGGTAATGACATCAGGAAGAGGCAATCGATAAGTGGCTGAGTTTGACGAAGGAGGAAGGGGTGAAAAAATTGGAGATTCGCTCATCCAAGCTTTTGACCGACGAGCGAACGAAAGACGGACGACCGCCACCGACGGATGACAGACAATTTCACAAAGGGGGAAAGCTTATGAAGTACTAACAAAAAGGCTACCTTCATTTTTCCCGGCTGTAGGACCGCAGCGGTGATAAGATGGGTCGATTCATTGCTATGGCCTCACCGATCGTGACCAAATTGGCGGTCAACCTAAAATTCTGGACATGGGAAACTTTTCAAGGCTCTGGCTTCTTCAATACCGGTACATACCAAAAAGCTCCCTCCCCTCTGGCAAGTTGACCGACGGGCTTGCGTAGCAGTATGTATCGCCAAAAAGAAATCGGATCGAGAAATACACGGGGTATTGGGGGCCACTTTGGAAAGAGGGAAAAAAAAAGAAAAAAAGAAAAAAAGGGCACTCTGAACTTCCCTATCTCGCTTACAACCATGAATGTTTCCCCATCCGGAGATCCAAGAGGAAGGGTTGAAAGGTTGACGAAAGGTTCCTTCTGCCAGCGCATCGATTTTTATGGGCAGCCCACCACACTCAACAAAAAAGAAAAAAAAAAGAGGCAAAAAAGAATTGACACAAGAAAAGAAAAGAGAAGAAGGAGAAAAAAAGAAAGCAAGGGCAAAAAGGAAAAAGACCACCGCTGATGGTTTTTCAACCACCCTTTCAACTGCCATATGATTGACTTGAGTGGTTATCGACCAATCATCCAAGAAAAGGAATCCTGAAACAAGCCCCAGCTTCCGTACTGCTGGTGTCAGCGCCCATCCATCTGGGTTTGGGGTTTGACCGAGCTCCGAAGGAATTCATTCAGTGGAAGAAAGTACCTACCGTGTCATGCTTAACGGTGCTACAAAAGATATTCGACCACGGCGCCCCTCTCACCGCTTCTCCCTCCATGCCCTCGTCCGGGTTGGCTGGAGCACCAATTGTCCTCCTGGAGAGGAACATGAGCGAGGTTGAAAATCGATGAGCTGCGGGCATGCCTTGACTTGACAGCCTCCTTCTTCTCTTGGTCTCTTAGGCGGATTGACGTTCCAGCCACGGTTATCACGAGTTGATCTTTCGTGATGAGGTAGCCTTACCGCACGCGCGAGTGATGATTCGGAAAAATTGCCGAAATACGAAACGGACCTTCCCTCCACACCCCCTCGCAAGTGCTTCGAGTGCTGTACGAGTACCGTTAATGGTTCCGGAAAAACCTGTTGACATCTTGGTGGGCTATGATTCGACAGTATCTCTCAGATTTTAAATTGTTGGCAATACATTTTTTTATTTCAATACCGGTATTTTGGGGAAATAAATAGAAAATTGGGGGAGTTTTCAGTGGGATCAGAAAATCAAGGTATCGAAGTATAATTTTTAATTTTGATTTTCCCTCTTTCACCCTTTTCCCCTCTCTTTGTTTCTCTAATTTTTCCCCCTTGCAGACGCGGGAACTTGCACCGTGTGCCAGCCTTCCCTCACCATCCGAATGACCTCCATGACCTTTCTCTAATTTTCGCTGGTGGTGGTGGTGGTGGCCCACCAATACCACCATTGCTACCACCACCACCAGCGCCCAGATCTCCTTAGTAGCAAAGGAATCGAACGTGTCAAAGAAGCGCGTGTACGCCGGAAATGGAGAAGGGAGGGAGGAAGGGAGGAAGGGGCGGGGTGGAGCAGATGATCAATGTATCCGCTTCGTCTCCCAATAATCGGCAAGTATCTACGACCCATCTCAGTGACATGATGAGTTCGTGATATTTCATAGAACCTGCACTAAACACGTTTCCCTCCTGCCTTGCCCTTGCTTTTCAACTTTTCGCGCTTCTGGGTTGGGCAGAGTCTCAAATGTAGGGTACTGTATCTATATTGTACAAGTATGTATGGAGAGCGCTTTCTCTCTTTTCGAGAAATAACCACTGCATCGTATGTATTGTATCGTGCTGCTACGAGTAGTGTAGCGTAGGCAAGCAGGGCAGTGCCGAATCGTGCAATACCGGTAGCACCGGTAGTAGTATGACGGTACCGGTGAGTGAGTGATAGTAGAAGAAGGAGGAGCATGATTTGGCACTCGTTCTTTTTCTCGCTCGATCCTTTTTTTCTTTTTTTCTCCTCACTTTTTTTTCGGTTGCGAAGTTCGAACCTCCGATATCGTGCCATACCGAATCACGCTGTATCAGCAGTTAGCCAACCTCGGGTTCTACCATAATCTGGCACATCTGGTCTATCGCAGATAACGGCCCAGAACCAATGGGACCATTTGTGCCCTCCAGATTAGATTATCGTTCTCTCTGTCTCCCTCTCACACACCCTGCTCTACTTTGCTCGTACCCCACCACCACCACCACACCAGCACCTCCACAAACTCCATTCCTCCAATAGGCTCGTTCGTTGTGAAACCTGTTTTTTTTCTTTTCCCTCGTTCTTTTTTTCCTTTTTTTTCCCTTCTTTCTTTTCTTTTCCCTTTTTCCAATTCCTTTCCCCATTAACTTGTAATGACGGATACCGCTCCAATCACTGCCCGCCACGTTCGTAAGGTTCGCTCTTTTTTTTTTTTTTTTTTTTTTTTTCCTTGTGTCGCGCCCCCCTTCCCCCCCCCACCACCACTCAACGAACGAAAGAACTTTTTTTTTCGCTCCCTACCACCGCTCCCAAGCATGCTGATATTAATATCGGTACTCGAGTACTGTACGGCACTCGAGTGAGTTACTGTATCATACCGTGATCCCAGCCAGAGCCAGCCAGAGCTAGTCAACCAGCCATCCAGCCAGTGAGCGGACCGGCCGATCAGAAGCCGAATTATGTGTTTTGTATTTTGTACAAATTGGGGGGGGGGTTTTTTCTGAAAATTGTGAGGGGGATTGGGTTAGTTCGCTACGGTAAATGGTTATTGCTTGGAAGCTCCATTTTTGGTTAGTGCATGAACCGGGCGGTAAACGAGAGAGGAGTAAGTAAGCGAGTATTGATTAGATACGCATTTGGCACAGGATAGAGAGAGAGAAGGAGAAACCGGCGCTTGATTGTGGTGGTGGTGGTGGTCGGGAATTGCCGGTTTTTTATTATTATTTTTATTATTTTTATTGTCAGTCCAACTGCCTGCCTGCCTGCCTGCCTACCTACCTGTACAGTACTCGCCTGGGACGATATAGTTTACCGGCACCGGTAGGAATGCGATGGGTAATGGTGGTTTACCGTATGGTTCGTTCACTTTGGTCTCTCTCTCTCTCTTCTGGTCTACTCTCTTCTACCCGTACGGTGCTGTCAACCACGTAAGTTGAAACTGGCATCCGTGATCCATTGGATGGTTCTCCTCATCCTTCACGGCTCGGTAGCTGTACTCGTACGGTACTCGGGCAGCTGCCGGCTTTTGCGTTCTTGAAGTTCGCGCTTGGCAACTGTGATGATGATGAACGAGTGCCGTACAGTAACGGTACATATCGTATATATATCATTCGATGGATGGATATACAGTTCATGAACTGATGGGTGCAGTACGGTAGTCAATTGTACTGTACCCTGGATATCATCACGCTTTCGTGGGCAAGAAGGAAAGGAAGGGAAAGGCAAAATGTACCGCGCTTTTTTTTTCTTTCTTCCTCTTCCATTTTTTGCCTAACTTATCATGCGTTTGCCGGTGTGGGTTTGCTCTGCTTTGCTTTGTCGCTCGTTTGGCTGTTTTGCCTGCCACGCTTAATTGATTGATTAATTAATACCGGATGCTGGTCTGATCGGGGTGTGGGGAAAATGGCAGATGTCGAAATGGTGATGTTTAGATTTTGTCAATGGTGACTGTTACTATCTACCGTATCTACCCTGCTAAGCTACGATACGTTTCCCCGGCGTGTTTTGCAGTTGTATAGTCTAGTGTATTTGCAATTGAGTTTCTCTCCCCCTTTCTCTCAAGTCTAACTTAACCCCTCCCTCCCCTTCTCTTCTCTTGTGGATGGATGTAAGGAAGAATTGGTTTGCTTTGGTCTAGTCCAGTCAGTCAAGGCTTTTAAAATTCAGGGCAAGGCAAGGCAACATCGAACAGCCAGCTATCATGGCCAACTAGACTACCGTACCGTACTGCAGTACTTGTAGCTGGGCCAGGCTTTCAGCCCATACTTAAGCCTAATACCGGTAGTGGTAACTATTTCCCTCTTTTTTTTCCTTTTTTCTTTTTTCCTCCACCTTCCGGCTAGTGCCACAGAATTGGCGGATACTCTGGATAGAGGGGGGTTATCATATCTGGGTACCGTGGGATAGGCCTTTGTAACCGGATAAGCCATAATAGTGGGGTTCAACGATGAGAAGGACCGACATGCCATGATTGAAACAATGGACTAACTTACCTACCATATGTACCCAATTCACCCATCAGCAGCAGTATCATAGCACAATCATACCTCTGGGATACAATGAAAGTTAAGGACCGAGGAAAAAGTATGGGGAAAAAATAGGAATAAAAATAAAAAAACCTGGAGCTCCTCCCCCCATGCCATTTGACTGCACCGTATAATCGAGTGCTACTACCGTACTAGTACAGTACTTTGCCACAGCGCCGAGCAGATAAATCATGGACACAGGAGAAGGGTGGAAGGGGGTGGGAGGGATTGAGAAACTAATCTCGAAATTCTTGCACATCGGTCCATAAAACGTTTGTGTACCAGGGGGAAAGAAACCTTACTTGTACGATACAGTACTTTGTGCGGTGCCGGCCACCGCCGGTAATGATACTGTACGAGTACTCGTATATACGGTATTCAGCTAGTTTGAAGCTACCGCGGTCGGTCGGTTGGAGGGTGGTGAAACTCAGCTGAGGAATTTTTTTCTCATTTTTTCTCATTTTAATCTACTCGTATCGTACGTATGGTACCTGTATCATTCATACCGTATTCAGGTAGGCTACTAGTTACCAGTGATGGGCGGGGGGGGGGTACGGTGCGGCGGCGACGACGACGACTGCTGAGATAGGATTGATTTTCTTGCTTTTGTTTCTTTCTTTTCTTTCTTTCATTCTTTCTTTTGTTGAAATGAATATAATTACAATTCGACTAGTTATACTTTCTTATTTTTTTTTATTTTTTTAAAGAAAAGGAGGAAAACTACTGATGTGATTGGGGGAAGGGGGGGTAGGGAGGAGGAGGAAGAGGAGGAGGAGGGGAGGGGGAGGTGAGAGGGTTGATTGTTCTAAATTTGGCTAGCGGCTACCTTGCTCGTGTCTACTTGCCGATGTGGTTGTTCATGATCGGGAAGGGAGGGGAGGGGCGTATGTAAGCAGACAAAGAATTACCGGTATTGGCAGGGCTGGAGGAAGATACCCGTACTGGTTACAGCACAGGCAAGACGTTATCCGGTATCAGGGATTAAAAGATATATGCCAAAAAGTCCTTGAGTATCCGTGCCCCCATACAAACACAAAACTTGTATTATCGAATGCTTCTTTCTTGCCTGCCATGAGTATCCTTTATCCATTGGCACAACCGTGGCTACGGCGCAAGTACGAGTAGTAGTAGAAGTGCCAAGTGCCGGAGGAAAAGGGTACTGTGTTACCGTACTTTCGTATTGAAGTGAGGGGGGGGTTATGGGGCCTTGTAGACCATGACTGATGTAAGGAATGATTGAATGAATGAACTGTAATGACATCTAGATCTGGTAGAAGCCCGACGTTCAACTTGCTGTAACTCGTCGTACTGGTACCTCCCAGGTCGGTAGCTGTGCCCATAAACTTCTTCATTACGGTCCATTATTATCTGCCCGCCAACGATCGTACGACCGTATTATTCCCGCAAAGTCTCTCTCTCCCCCTCTTCCTCTCCTTATTGCCATCTGTCCGCCCGTCCGCCCGTCCGCCCGTCCCTCCTCAATGGAAGGGGAGGAGGATAGCGGAAGGAAAAGTATAAAGAAAAATAAAAATAAAAATAAAATAAAAAAGTATGATAACTACCGATCGGAAGAGAGAAGCAAAAAGGAAAAAAGAAAAAAGAAAAAAAAAAGAAGGGTCCTCTTTCAAATTCCCGCAACTCACTCGTGATATTTTATTTTATTTTATCTTTTGTTCCGTTATTTTCAACAAAGAGGTCTCTTGCAGACTGCCGATATCCAACCCCCCCCCCGCTGACATGGTCAGTACTAATCCAAACAAATCAACAACTTTTGCCAATAATGCCCCCGGGCAGATACCGTGCTTTGTACAGCTTAGGTAGAAGTAGGTAGAAGTAGGTTCAGTACAGTGCTCGTACGGTCCTGAACGACCGAGAAATGGAGCACTATACCGTACGTGCATATCTATCATTACCTCTTCCCTCCCCCCCTCCTACTCTTCCATTCCCTTACTTTTTTAACGGGTACGATGAATTGGTCCACCATGGGGGGAGACTATATCTAGTCTACCGTACCGTGGCATCATACAATACCAACCACCAACCCGGTTCAATTTCATCATCATACAGTAACGGGTACTCGAGTACAGTACGCGCAGCTTCATTCTTTCATTCCTTCAATAAAACGTACAGTATTATTATTTTTTCTGATCATAGGGAAAGAAGGAAGAAAAACAAAAACAAAAAAAACCAACCCACACCTCTCTCCTTCTCTCTTTTTCTGTTTTCTCCCTTCCTCATTCATTAGACTATCCCTTCCTGTCCACAAGGCACCATCATACAATACCATACAGTATGTATTATAAACATTGTGCAACCATGGGTGGGAGGGGAAGGGGAAATTACAACAAGTGCGGCGCCAAATGCAAAGCATCGCGTAGAGCATGAATCAACACCCATGTCCCTGCACCACCGTACTACCACACCATTAAACGCAGTCTCACTATTGGTCCGTTTTGTTCCCGATTAGCGTTTGGCCCACACAGCACCATACTTGTACTAGTACCTTTGTGATTGTGAACTTCGATGGGATTTCAATTTGCTTTCTTTCTTTCTGGTTGATCGTGGAATAAGGTATCATTGAGTGAGTACTGAACGGCACTCTTCTTTTTTTTTTTTTCGTGGCAAGGGAGGGGAGGGGGGGGAGGTTTCCCCAGCCCAAGTATGGTTCCTCAGATGGGGGAGTATTTTTACTCTGGTGAATTATGCTGGCTTGGGTTACCGAGATACAAGTATAGAAAGGATATAATAAGCATCGTATCATCATACCCTGCGATAGTTACAGTACCGGTCCGGTATGTCTTGCTTTCGGAGTGGAGTTACGAGTCTGAGTGGAGGGGGAGTAAATTTACTGGTACAGGTCTCTGATGAATTTTGAAACATACCCCACCATACCTAGCTTCCCCCTCCTCCTTCCATCTGCCCACCTGCCCAATGGCGCACTCACACCACAGTGCGGTGGACAAAATAGCCACGAAAACAGCCCCGGAAGGGTTGGCCGAAAACCCCTCCCTAGGGCGTAAACGAGAACATTCATCCTCGGGGGGAAAAGAGACGAAAAAGGGAACGACATTAGGGAAATTGGGGGGGAGAGAGGGAAAAAAAGAAAAGTAAACATAAAACCTAACCCTAAATTCCTGGTAGATTCGTGGTACATTAGGAACTAGCCAGTAAAATCTCGTAAATGCATAATCCTCAGCCCTATGCCTATGCTGAAGGTACCGGTATTACTTGCATCGCAGGGAAGGACAGGGCAGGAGAATTTAGCAGCAGCATGGAAGGAAAGGAAGAGGTAGGATGTGGACCGAAGCCAGGAAAATGGGTTTTAGAATTTAGAGAGAGGGAAAAAAAGGAAAAAAGTTGAAGCGAGCGGAAGAGGATGGATGGATGGGCCCGGGTGGATAGACAGAGGGGGCTAGTGTTTTTGTACGATAATTATGATATGATAACGGGGGGGGGGAGGTGAGGAGAAGGGAAAAATAAAATAAGAAAACGTGCTTTATTTTATTTTTTGAGAAAATGTGGGGAGGAGTATGATACCTGGGTGGGAATGGGTGGAATGTGGAGTGCTGTGTGTTGGTAGGTGAGCAGCAGGTAGGAACTCTACCCTACAGTGGCAGGTACTGTACCGTGGGGTGCTGTAAGGTAGGATGCTTTGCTGCTGCTGGTGCTGGAAGAGGGAGGAGATACCGTGGTGCGGCGGATGCTGTGCAATTGAGCGCGGTGCAGTGCCATCACTGCCATGCGATGCGGTATGATACCTCGAGCACAGTACTGTACAGTACCGTAGTGTATTTTTTTTACTTTCTTTTGTTGTTTCCGTTTATGATATTCGCGTATCTTTTGTTTGGCGGCCGGATACTGGTAGTATCCTACAGTGATACCAATACTTTATTGTAGTTAGTATTGTACGAGTAACTTCTTGGGGTACCGGTACTGTGCTGTAAGCTATACCGTGGGCACTTGGGGGAGATACCGGTATTTCGTTCCGCTGATGTGCCTTGAGTGTATGATACTCTGGTACTGTACTTCTAGGGCTGCTAACGCCTGCTGCTTGGAGCCAGGAACGCGGTGGAGTACTCCTAGGGAGGGGTACGGTATTCGTACTCCAATCTGCCTGTGCTAGTCATAATGCTATCAGGACCACAAGCGGTGTATTGTACAGATATCAGGATACCGCATCCATCTCGTCTGAACATCCCCGATGGGTTGGGCCGGAATCGTCATATCAGAAAAGCACTTGAGATCAATGTCGCAAAGGGCATTGACTCATTCAATTAGGCCTCGGAAGTACCTTCTGTGAGAAATGCCTCCCGTGAGGGCTCTCCCTCTTCAGGGCCTAATGGTGACAACGACTAATTTCGCAGAATCCATGGGAGCGCCCTTTTCATTGATATCAGGGACAGTGCGAATGGAGGGAGGGAGTTTGCCCTGTCGGTCACGTATCCCGTATCCACCTTGAAAATGACCAAAAGGCCTACTCGACTAGAAGTACGATGGTTTCGAGCATAACTGTCAAGCGTCCCCTAAGTAGTCCATATGAAAAATAAGTGATATCATACAATGATAACCAAAGCTTCACAAACCTCGAACTATCACTCGAAGCTACACACAATACCGAACACGTTCCGCACTCACATCACACACACTTTCCACAGCACGCACCGAACGCGCACGTCCCTAGCGGCATTGCGCAACGCGAGCATCCAAACACGCTAAACCCCCAAAGGGGAAGCCACAACATCAACACCACGTCTTCCCACACCCCCCTCCTTCCATCCTGCGCTCCATCCGTCCATCCATCCAAACCACTTCCTACCGTACTCGAGCACCTGTACTAATCCGCCAACCAACATTCTTCGGGGGAAATAAAATAAAATAAAATTAATCCCAGTAACGAAAATGGGCCGCTCCCAACCAAGACTCAAACAGCTCCGCATAGATACCTACAACAGTTCCTCAACGGGTCACCAAGTCGGCTCGGGCATTTCGAAGCCTGCCTCGTGGCATAGGTCTCGGAACTCAAAGTTACAGAAACAGTTCCGTGAGGCTACTCCTGCTATTGCCGTCGCCGCCATATCAACAGCATCGAAGCCAGAGGTGGAGGAGAAGGAGAAGGAGAAGGGGGATGGGGTTGGGGTTGGGGTTGAGAGGAAGAAAAAGATATTCGCTGGATGCACGATATACGTTAATGGATCCACCGCACCGCTGATTTCAGACGTTGAGTTGAAGAGGGTACTCGTTGCCAACGGGGCCGCCGTGACAACAGTTATGAGTCGGAAGCGGGTTAGTCATGTTGTTCTTGCCAGACCTGTTGATGGACTCGGTAATTGTGGAGGGGGAATTGGGGGTGGGCTTGCGGCGGGGAAGTTACAGAAGGAAGTTTCGATGAAGAAGGGGAATGGTATCAGATATGTGCGTGTTGAGTGGTAGGTTTCTATCCTTGTTTCTATCTTCATTTCATCTGGTTATTTTGTTTCTGCATTGGCTGGAGTTAAACAACCTAACATACCTATGGCTTCAGGGTTCTCGAATCCCTTGTGGCAGAGAAGCGGCTGTCCGAGAGTAAATATCCCGTCTTGAACTTCAGAGGCGGAAGTGCCTCCCTGGATAGCATGTTTGCGAAAGGGGCCTAGCCTTCCGTCCTTCATTTCTGCTATCCAATCCATGCATGTTTTTATTTAATTGGGCTTTTATACGGGGTTGGAAATGGAACGACGTTTGCGGCGGGGGTGGGCGGTAGCAGCGGCGAGGGAGATGCTGTCCGCTGGGTTGGCGTGTTTTTATTCTGTGTCGCGTCAGCCTGGCCTAGGCTCCCGGTGGTTGATTGATATATTAATGGCCCAACTGGTACGGCGTGGGTTTGGTTCATTGATTATGACTCGGATCGTGTTGGGGGAAAAAAAGCACGAAAGGGTAAGATGGTTGAATTCCTGAGTGCCTGAATGTTGTATGATGTGATAGAACGGGAATTTGCATAGCTTTGCTGGTATTGCCTTTCATTTTCCTTTTTTATTTCATTTTCTATTTTTTTTATTGGGGGGCTGGATTTGGTCCTGAGGTTGTATTGGTGCAAGTTGTACGGTGCGGTTTGGTTTTTACCATTTTTTCTGTGTTCTTGTGCTGTAGTGGTGTGATACGGTTTGTTGCATTGTGCTTGTATTGCTGTACCTGTACGGGTGCGCTGATGATAGACTGATGCCCTCAATCCGCGCTTGCCTGAGTGGGTGCCTTACGTGATGTTTTTGGCCGAGGGTGCTGGTAGGTTACGGTGGTTCATGGTATGATGTGTGTGTGCACTGTACAATGTGGTCTGGAAAGCTCTCATACGGTCCATGGCAACTGCAACTTATATCTTTTGGGGAAAGTGAATATGAAAATTTTATATTGGTAAAAATAAAGGATACTAATACAATAATATTCTATATAAGGGTAAAATGGTTTTCCTAATTTTTTTTTTTAAAGTACTGACCTAAATCTAGTAAGTATTAATTATTATCATTCATTTTTTTACTATGTATAGTATAGCATGGAGTTAGTTTTGGCTTTAAATTTGTACTTCTAAAATAATCTAGACATAATATTAATAGGTTTTTGAAATTATATATTGGTCCAGATATGGTTTGAGTCCACAATAAAATATTTTGTATGGTTCCGGTTGTGATAAACCTGTAGAGGCGGCCATTGAGCCAAATGCTTAGTAAGCATAAAAAATTAAGGGGTTTTATTTTTATTTTCTAGTTTAAGTAGAGGTTAGGGTTTGAGATTATATAATTTGAGAATAATAGAAGAAAATTGTATTTATGAATTGAGTATCATAACTACAAATTGTATTCAAATGAAATGCCTATTAAGGACTAGTTTTATTGCTTAGCAGCTGAGAACTTATATTGTATTCTCATATCTTTTCTGATATGATTTATATACAGTATTTTGGAACTCATTTGTACTATATACTAATCCCTTCAAGTTGCAACAAGCCTTCATTAATTAAAGCCTTTTACAATAAAATTTCCTACTAGCAATTATATCTTCTTCAACTGAGTTCAAGCTATTAGGAATAGTTTCTTGCAATACTTTAATATGATAACTACAGTTATCACACAATATATAGTACTTAGCCCATTCCTATTACTTGCTGGTTCATTTGCTATGCAGACAGTTCACAACCCTAACCCTGACCTAACACTAGAAAAAACAATAATGCGAACTTTTTCTGTCATACCTGACTTCTCCACCATCCCTACATGTGATAAAATCCATTTCATACAATTTAAGAGTATCTATTTCTAGTTCAATATGCATTCAGAAATACAAGCAGTAAGGAGGACAGTTACTGGTAAGAATTAAATACAAACCTGAGGAAAGACAACTGGCTAACAAATCAAATAGGTAAAACAATAACCCCAACACGACAGTGAGCTATCCTAGCACTTTGGTATTATTGTAATTCACAAAAGCTGCCAAGTGTATACCAAATTGCTGAGCAACTGCAGGTATCAAAATCTGCTATCCATACCATCTGCAAAAATGCAGTTACAAATGCTCATACAAACTGGATTGCTAGTTATAGTGTAACTGCAGATTCCTCAGTTCCTACCTGCATTCTTCCACGAATCTTGATAATGGCTACATTGTCACGTGATATTGTTGCTATAACATTATTCTTAAGCGAGATGAATCGAGAGTTGGAAGCATTATTAGAAGAGGAGGAACCAGAAGTACTACAAAATGTTCAGGATGAAGCAGGCTCAGGCTTCTGGGTAGAGGTTGAAACAACTAGAGAGGATGGATATGTTGAATTGGGGGAAGCAGATGAGAGGGAAATTGAGGAGGAAATTATGGAAAGGCTTGGAGAGATTAATGAGAATATGATGGTTGAAGAAATTGGTTTGCTTGAGTTTTTAAGAGCTGCAGTATTAAAAAAGACTGGAGTAAGGCCAAGAAAGCTTAGTGAGAGGTATAAGGACTATCTAGTCAGCATGGTTAAATAAGAATAGGATACCCGTCATATGAACCTGATTGACCTTCAACAAACTGCAGGCTTTGGCCACCTATGCCCTTCAACAATAATGAAAGCCCTCTAGGAGGATGGGATCTGACCCTATCAAGAAGAATAGAAATTTATTCTGAAGTCAGAAAACAAAGCTATCTGATTTCAATATTGCCAACTATGCAAGGACTGGAGACCAGAGGCTGAGTGGGTCAAGTATGGCTTTACGGATGAAATGAGCATTGAGATTGGTGGCATGTTTGGTATTTTCTTAGTTTGGCAAGAGCGTGAGGAGTAGTGGGAAGAGGATTGGGGTGGTGCAACCAAGAAAAATAAAACAATAGTCATGTGTTGGGGCATGATAAAATAGAACTATAGGGGACAATTTTATATTTGGGAAACTGAAACAGAGAAGGATCAGAGTGAAGCAAGAGATCAAATTGCTACAGCAAATGAAAATGCTACCAGTGAGAAGATCAGACTCAATAAGGAGTAGAAGGAGTCAAATAAGTGGATAGCACTATGATATTGGAAACTAGCAGCGGCTCGAGTACTATGCCAGGTAGTAAAAGATATGAATACAAAGGCACTCAAAGCAACAATGACCTATCTGGAGAAGAAGTTTAGGTTTAAAAAAATTGAAAAGAGAGAAGGAAGAGGAATCAACTCATAGAGATATATTAAATATGTCTGTAGGTCTCTGCTGTGGCCGGTGTACCAGAAATTGCTAAGGCAAGATCATGAGTTTATCTTGATAGAAGATAATGCACTAAGCCATGATTGCTGGTATACTAACTAGGAGTATGTGAGGGAGGGGGTTAACTGTTAAAATGTTGAATAATAGTATGTCGCGGTTGGTCATGGAAGGAATGGAAAGTAGAAGGATAAGGTTGTTTGCTGGAGTGGTAGGAGTGTTTTTCGGGATTGAGCAGTAGAATAGATTTGTTTGAAAGGTAGAGGCGGATTTCACAGATATGTCTTTCCTTTGTTATTATGGATGCGAACAGAGGAGTTTGGGCATGAAGGGAATGTGAGAGATGAGTGTAGTAGTTTATGGAGAGATTAGGTTACCTTGATGATGTTTTCCTTATACACCTGTCATTACCTATGAGTGAAAGGCAAGAGAGATGAAGAACAAGAACTTTTTCCTTGGATCCCACCACAAAGATTCTCTATACTGTTCCATTCTATTAGCACTGTGCATTTTGATAGCAATCACCATCACAACAGGTTATAAGCCTTTGTGCCGGGACAGACTGAAGAGATTGATAATGACCATTGAGTGATTCCATTCACATTTCGTTATGGTATTAGGATGATGACAGATCTAGGTATGGAGTCATCAGGAGTGAACGTGAAGATAGTGGTTGAGTTGTTGAACAATACCAACTATGAGAAATGGTCTCGTAATATGATGATCATAATTGCAGAAAAGGGACTCACGTTCATCGTGGATGGGACAGAGGCATATCCGGCAAGTCTGAGTACTTCCAGGAGTATGGAGGCTGGGACACTCATGAAGGAGCAGCTGAGGTGGAAGTCTCGTGATATTATAGCGAAGGCATTGCTTGCTAGCCATATGGAGCAGCATTTGTGATGCAAGTATTGGGGTACTAATTTGTCAAGAAAGATGTAGGCAGCTGTTCAAAAGGACCAGAAGCAGACTAGTGCAGAGCATTTCTACCATATCAGTGATGATATTTGTTCACTTCTCGTTGCCGACTTCCCCTCAGTTGTGAATTTCAATGAGAAGTTCAAGTCACTACTTTGTGATTTAGCATTGTACGATAGTGATGGAAGGGGGATGAGTGATATAGAAGTCACGTACATTTTATTGCGTGTACTGCCGACCCACAATGGGAGTTGGAGAACTTTTCGACAGATTGATTCGAGTGATAGCAAGCCCCAGCCATTGATGGATAAAATAGTAAAATATGAAAGTCGATTGAAGTCGGAAAGACGAGTTGCTAGTACCCAGTCTGCGGGAAGGTTATGTACTCGTCGACTGGAGCTCCTGAAAGCTTAATGACAAAGAGAGAAGTCTTTAGTAATACAAACGATAGAAACGAGAAAAGTATCGTGTGTTATAACTGTGGTAAGAAGAAACATATGAAGAAAGATTGTTGGATAAAACCGACTATTGGTAGAGGTCAGAATGGTAGTCGACAGCATCACATAGCACGGGGAAGTTCGAGAGGCAGAAATGCTGTTAACAATGTAAGAGATGGAAGACTATCTGGTAGTTCGGTATGGAGCTTAAAAGAGGAGGATAGCAATAGACGAGATAGCTGAGTGACCGGTGGTGAAGCAGATGTAAGATGGTAGATCGATAGTGTTTGTTCCAATCATGTTACAGGAACCCCAGCGCTATTTGTTGAATAAAGTTCTTATTTGATGGGAGAGAGAACTGTTAATGTTGCTGATTCACACAATGTTGAGTGCAGAGGGATTGGTACTATTAAGATCTATGTTTGCTTGCCTGGAAGGGAGAGCAAAGTGGTCTCTGTTGAGAACGTGTTTTACGTTCCGCATTGCCAAAACCTACTATCAATAGATCAATTGATGGAGAAATGATTGGAGTTTAAGATAGAGCCAGACTGGGGGTGTTACCTGTATCAGGATGGCATGTTAACTGGAGTTGCAAAGATGTGTAATAGGTTGTTTTTACTGGATACTAAGCAGGAAAATAGCTAGAGTAAAAGATCCGACACGGAAGAGAAAAAATATTTTGGATCTGGAAGAAAAGAGAAAGGAATAAAAGAAGAAGTTTGGCATCGTCGATTGGGGTATGTGAGTTATCAGACCTTGAGGCAGATGCCTCAAGTTGTATGTGGAATGAGGTTGAGAGAGGATGGCTTGGTGGGAAGTGGGGGGGAGAAGAGAGATGTAAAGACTGTGAGAAAGAAAAATGTTCACGCAAACCATTTTCCAACCCCTGATATCCTGCAATGAAAATCCTTGAATGAATTCACAGCGATGTGTGTGGACTAATAGAAACAGCTCTGATTGGAAGAAAGCGATACTTTGTTTTATTTATGGATGAGTTCTCACAATAGATGATTGGCTACTTTATGGAAAGAAAGTCGGAGGTGTTCAGTTTCTTTCAAGAGTTTAAGGTGATGGCTGAGAACCAGACCAGTATGCTAATTAAGGCCTTAGGAAGTGATGGGGGTGGTGAGTGCTGTGGCAAAGAATTCCAGAGTTTTCTTGTGCTTGCATGGAATTCACAGCGAATGTACGATACCATATACTCTGTAGGAAAATGGACTAGCTGAACGTCTAAACTGCATGATCATGAACCAAACCCTATGTCTCATGTCCGACACCCAAGTACTGAAGCAATGCTGGGTGCTAGCTTGTGAAATGGCGATTTATCTCAAAAACCGGTCCCCCTCTAGGTCACTCAACAGCAAGACACCTTACACGTTATGGTTTGGCTGATCTCTGGATATTTAGCATTTGCAAGTTTGGGGATCTTGGGTGCCATATAGAGTACCAAAGGAGAAGCGGAGGAAGCTGGACTATAAGGCAATAGAGGGGACTTTTGTTGGGTATGATATGACAGCTAAGTATTATAAGGTTTTTGATGTTGGGGCTGGGATTTTATGGAGGTCAAGGGATATTGTGTTTTTTGAGGACAAGGGGTATTGGAGGATTTTGAAGCAGAAGGAGAAGAATGGACTGGATGATGCGAAAGGAAGTTGTGGAATTGGTAATTTGGACCTGTATGGTGGTGATTGTGCTGATGAGAGTAAGGATGAAGAGGAGAGAGCCAGGAGTAAAGTAGAGGTTGTACAAGATGATAGGTGGTCTACAGAAGAGTCAATTCAAGCATCTCATGATGATTTCTGAGTTCCTGCAGGAGAAGTGTTGACCTCAGAGAAGCCGACGGAGAGGATCTCACGAGAACTCAAGGCATTGAAGTCAGATTTGGGAAAGGCATGGGATTTCTTGGGAGAAGGAAGATCTGAAGTTAATTTCATTGGTATGGTGGAAGAAGGATGACGTTCTATTAGTGAAGCGATGGCTTTATCAGAGAAAATAGGTTGGGAACTGGCAATTCGAGAGGGGATGGGAAATTTAGAGAGGCTGAAGACTTGGGAGGTTGTGTCTAGTGTTCCAAGTGGTTGAAGGGCGATTACCTTACATTTGATTTTGATATGCAAGATGGATTCAGAGGGGAATCATGAGCGGTACAAGGCATGACTTGTTACATATGGCTTTAAGCAGAAACTGAGTGTTGACTTTATTTACACATATGCCCCGCTCATCTCTCTGAGTAGAGTTCGGTTGATCCTATCCCTCGCTACAGTGTACAATTAT
The DNA here is from genome assembly GCA_900010015.1 of Tuber aestivum. Lineage (NCBI taxonomy): Eukaryota > Fungi > Ascomycota > Pezizomycetes > Pezizales > Tuberaceae > Tuber > Tuber aestivum. The sequence goes on from LN891222.1 coordinate 41,810, forward strand.
GAAATTTACCAGTTGGATGTTGTAGCAGCTTCCCTCGAGACTGGAATAGAGGAAGAGTTGTATATGCAGTTACCTACTGGGTTTCAGGTTGTCAGGGGAGTGGTAGCTTTTACCGGTTGGCCGGACCCAGTCTGTGTATGGATTCGCAAGAGCTTGAATGGGTTAAGGTAGTCAGTACTAAACTGGTACAAGAAACTCGATCATGAGTTGCATGGCGTGGGTTTTAGGCGAAGCGAGTGGGAGGCTAGAGTTTATTATCATCAAGGAATCATACTTTTGGTATGGGTTGATGACATTTTACTTGTTGGGGGGAGAGAGGAAGTACAGGCAACAAGGAAAATGCTACAACACAGATTCTCAATATGCGATATGGGACCAATTGGAGGTTTCTTAGAAATGTGAGTCAAACGCAATCGGTGTAGAAAGACCATTACCATTAACTAAGAGGGATATATAAGGCAGGTTTTATGATGCTTTCATATGGAGAATGCCAATGGGGTCAGTACTGCATTGGATCCTGGAGTTTCTCTATTGAAAAGAGATGGAAAGCCAACAGTTAGAGCAGAAGAAAGATGTGATAGAAGTGGAGTAAAGAGCCCTGAAGAGGTGGAAGGAGAGAGAGAGACTGAGCAGAAAGAATATCAGGAAATTGTTGGAAGCTTGAATTATGCCGCTGTAGCAACTTGACCAGATATAGCATTTGCTGTGGGTGTTTTAGGATGATTTGCAGCAGATCCGACGAAGCGTCACTTGAGAATGGCCTGTAGAGTCATAAGGTATCTGAGAAAAACAGCAGATTATTGGCTGCATCTAGGATACAGCGATGGTATCAGGGAGATAAAACTATCGATTGAACTTTTTACTGACTCTGATTTCGCCGGTGATCCCAATTTACTAAAGTCTATAACGGAAATGGTTATCTGTGATCAATATGAATTTGTCGTTGCCTGGCATTCACGAAAGCAGTTAATTACTGCAAAGAGTACTGCCGATGTAGAATTTATTGCAACAGCTACGAGTTTGGATGAGGCGATCTGGCTCCATAAGGTTGATCAGGAGCTGTACCAATTCATGAAGATCACAAAGAGTCATACGATACTGCCCTTACCTGTTTTTAGTCATAATTGAGCAAACGTCCAAAATGCCAATACTGGGCAATACCAAACTCTGAGTAAAACTGTTGGGGTCATGTTTCCCTGGATTACGGATCAAGTTCATGATCATACCATAACGGTTTCCCATATACCAGCAGGAGGGATGATTGCAGATGGATTTACGAAGCTGTATGGGAGGATCAAGGAAGAAGAGTTTGCAGTGAAACTAGGCCTTGCTCATGTAGTCGAGACTGGCTAGTTTCAGGGGGGGTGTTGAAATGTTGAATGATATTATGTCATGGTTGGTCATGGAAGGAATGGAAAGTAGAAGGATAAGGTTGTTTGCCAGAGTGGCAGGAGTGTTTTTCGGAATTGAGCAGTAGGATAGATTTGTTTAAAAGGTAGAGGCGGATTTCACAGATATGTCTTTCCTTTGTTATTACGGTGGATACAAACAGAGGAGTTTGGGCATGAAGGGAATGTGAGAGATAGGTGTAGTAGTCTATGGAGAGATTAGATTGCTTTGATGATGTTTTCCTTATACACCTGTCATTACCTATGAGTGAAAGGTGAGAGAGATGAAGAACAAGAACTTTTTCCTTGGATCCTACCACAAATATTCTCTCTACTGTTCCGTTCTATTAGCACTGCGCATTTGGATAGCAATCACCATCACAACAATAACAAGATTAATTGGCCTCCGAACAGTCCAGATTTTAATCGTATGGAATAGATCTGGTATTTTTTAAAATCTTGGATACAAACTTGCTGAGAAAATGAATGTGTAACTACTGTGAAGCATATGCAGGAGGTACTAGTAGAAGAGTGGGACCGTGTTACCATTGAGGAGATCAAATGGAAGATCCAGAGACATTCTACTGTTATAGAATATTGCCTGAATGTTTATAGTAGGAATAACTATCACGGCCAATTTATGTTTTTTCTATTTTTACTTGTGGCTCTGGAATAGACTAATATTTCTGTTTTATTATTCTCCCTTTTCTTATCTTATAACCTTATAGAGGTCTGCATCATGATGTTGAATAGTTTTTTTCATTGGGAATGAATTGTTAAGTATAGTAGCTAGGCATTCTTATATGAACCTGCTCAGGGTTAGGGTTGTGGACTGTCCGCGTAGCAAATGAACCAGTGAGTAGTATTCTATTCTATTAAGTTTATAGTAGAACTTTGGATAAGACAAGACTATATGCCCTCTTTGTTCTATTACTTCCTGTAATTAAACCTTTTGAACATACATAGAGTTTGTTATGGGATCCATTTCTGACAAACTGAGTGCCAAGAGTAGGTTATTAACTGCTGGTTGAATTAAAAACCATCTAAATTGGACAAGATAGAGGTCTTTAAAGTTTAGTAACTTCAAATTACTTTAGTTCTCTGAGTCTGTTTTGATTTGTTTTCCCAGTTAAGTAAGATAGCCTAGGTTATGTTATTTCTACTCCATTCTAGTAGAATGTCATGGCCACCCGGCGTGATGGCCGCGGAGGAACATTGGACTTTTGGTTGCATATATCGGTTGTGGTTTCGTTGGTTGCGTTGTAGGATTCCCTTTGTATTATGACTGGGATAGGTTGCTGCGTGATGGAACCTGGCGGAACATGACGGAAGGATCGCGGCTGCGCGCGACGCCAAGGACTTTCTTTTGTATTAGTGATCATGGAGGATTTCCTATCTATATAAGGGGGTGTGCCTCTTTATACTTTATGTTCTTTACGCAATCTGGTAATCTCCTTCGGACACCCTTTCTTACGTTCCAGGGAATTATCTTATCCACCACGATACCTTTCTTTGGCCCGACCGGGGTCAAAGTTTCCTTCCATCACTTCCACCATGGGGTCCTCACCCCCTCTCGTTCCGCAACCTCCTACCCAGCCTGACGGGGCCTCACAGTCTTGTGGGCAGGGTCGCTTATCACCTATCTTTCGGCCTCAGGGCCCCCCCTCGCTTAAACGACCACGCAGTGGTACCACTACCAGTATACGATACTCGCCAGACGAATATGAAGGACCCAACGGCGCCTTCATGCATATATTTGGAGAGTTGGTAGACGCTCAGAAGACGGAAGCACCGTACTCTTTTGCAAAAGCCTTTCCTATTATG
>LN891222.1:56205-134297 GCA_900010015.1 Tuber aestivum
GGAATGATCGCTCGTAGCATAAGCCTGTAAGGCGCGCGCGAGTATAAATATAAAAAATTAGATTGAATTCGGACACCTTTTCTTACGTTCCAAGGATTTACCTAAACTCCACGTCGTCCCTGACTTTATCTCACGATAACTTCAGGTCTTGTTCTTGAAGGAATCTTTACCTTCGCTTGCTTTTATTAACCTCGTAAGGCTTTGTCCTTACGTTTGTTGCATTTAGGTTCTTCGTTTCCGTCGTTCGTTCGCTTCGGTCGGTCGCTTCGATGTCTAAGCGAGGTTCTTCCCTTTCGGCGGGCAAGGTCGCTGCGGCCTTGTCTTCCCTCTCGGCGTCGGTCGATGAGGCTTCTCTTCTTCGGAAGGAGGTCTCCCGCCTTCGCCACCACGTCTCGGTACTGTCTCGTCGACTCCACTTGTCGGAACGGGAGTGTGTGGCCTTGGTTGCGGCTAGGCGTTCCCCCTCCCCTCCGTTCGGCGGGCCAGGGGACATGACGCCGCCTCCCAGCGGGGGGGTGGCTGAAGAGGAGGAGGTGGCTACGGTGCGGCTGCCCACGGTGGCGTCCTTCCCTTCGGGGATGCAGGTGCCTGAGCCATTCGTGGCTGAGCCCGGGGTGGTGGCTGGCCCTGCCAGTGAGGCGTCATGGGTGGCTGATGATGCGCCCGTGTTCGCGGATTTGTTCGTCGGTTCTTCCCCCCCCCTGGCCAGACTGGAGCTGCCTTTGTCCCCCGTCGATGAAGGATCGGTTGATGGGTCTGTCTCGTCGGACGGCTCGGTGGTTACGGTATTGGTGGATGTTGCTTTGGGTCAGGACCTCCCCCCCGGGCACTTTCCCTGTGGGCATTGGCCTAAGGGCGAGAACCCGTATGTGGTGGGGCGGTACAAGACTTGGTTCCCTTCGGTGGCGCCTGTAGGGCGTCGAGCTGTGAGCTCGCCTCCGAGTGTGGGAGTTAGCATGTCTGACTTCCTGGAGTTGAGGTTGCCGGGGCAGCAGGCTAGAAAGCGGGCACTGGTGGAGGAGGAGGGAGTGCGGGGTGGGGTTGGGCATGTTGCTGGCGGGGAGTCTAGTGCTTCTGGTGGTCGGCGGCGCAAACGGCGATCGGGGAGGGGGCGTGGCCGGGAGTGGGGCGAGGCTTCGGCTTCTGTCTCGAGGGCTACGCTGGATGGTACGTTCGCCGCTCTCCAGGAGTTTACCCCTGAACAGTTCGCTGAGCTAGGGTACTCTCCGGGCGGGTTGGTGGGGGGTGATGGGTGGGATTCTACTGTGGAGGATGATATGGAACTTGCGGGACGGTATTAAGACCGGATTTGATATTTTTGATTTATTTTATTTTTGGGATGGTCGCGGGCCGTAAGTATCTTCCCCTCGCCTGGCGGGACCAAGGACCTCGGTCGCTCTGTTCCTGTTGGGTTGGGTGTCGGTTTGTCGGTTGGTGCAGGGGAGGCGAGGGTCGGTGATGGGTTCTGTACTTAGCTTTCGTGTTTGCTCGCTCGCGGAGGTGTTGATGGTTGGGACTTGGAGGCTTGTGTGCTTTGTATGGTAGTTGTTTGGAGGAGTACGCCGGTGTATTGTGGGGACCCCGGCCCCAGGCTGTGACTTGCGAGGCAGTTCCGGTCCACTTGTGGTCCGCCGGAGGCCCGCCTGCCCTTATGGTAGGTGTATGAGAGATGATCGCTCGTAGCATAAGCCTGTAAGGCGCGCGCGAGTATAAATATAAATTTAGATACAATTCGGACACCTGTACCTAGGAATTACACTCTCTACTATCTGGCATCCTCTTGAACCCCTGAACCATGACCCTGAACCCCTGAACCTCGAACCTTGTACAACTCGCTTCGGTTGTACCCCCGCACCTAGACCTCGCCTCCAGATTCCTGCCTGTCCTGATCGTGGTGTGCCTTGGTCTACCCGACCCACAGACCCTGTCCGTTACATAGAACCTGTTAAGAATCCTATCAGGCATGGGGGTGCGACAGGTAACGATTCTTACTGGGTGGTAAGGTAATAGTTCTGAGACTGTTGCTTATATGAGGTAGATAGTCAAGTCCTTTGACTTCTATCTGTTCATACCTATTCCTTAATATTATCAAGTCCTTGCTTAGGACTTAATAGCTGGCCATGAGACAAGAGATAGTTTTCTCGCTTCTTGAAGTATAGTAGAAAGCGTAAAGGCATTTTCTTCTAAAATAACAAGTGTAGGAAATAAACTAGAAGAATATGTGAAGAGCTCATACTCGGGGTCCTAGTGACCTTTTATATAGTTGCTCTTCATCCAGTATGACTCATATCTTGAGTCACGCGAACCTTGTAACTTACAATCATGAGTCATGTGAAATCAGTTAGCTGACTCCTATGAGTCACTACGCAACATACCTTAAATCGATTAAAACTTAATAATCAAGTCATATGCACAACTCGTGTCACCTGAGTCAAACTCATGACTCATAACTTGAGTCATGTACAAAAATCATAACATCGTATAACTTACAACTATGAGGTATGAACAGGTAAACATAATAGCCTGTAGTGCACGAGTGTGTATCATGTGAAATTCCCACATACCAATAGTTTGGAATCCTGAGCTATGTAAAATCTGCCTTGCTTAGTTACAGTTTGTGACATTAGCTGCCCTCTTCCTCAACCTAAGTCCCTTCAGACTTCAATCATCCTATCATATCTCATCATTCTTCCTGCTACCTCTATCTCCATGGTACTAGCTGCAATTAATTCTGCGGACTGCTTTTGCGGTCCTCTCTGAGTGTCTCTGAGCCTGTGCTTCCTGACTTAATAGTTCCTTCTCTATCTTGTATCATACTCCCTTCTCTTTTGCCAACTCTTTCTTGAGCTGGTTTACTCTTAGCAGAGTTCCTCTCTTTGTTGCCTCCAGCATCACTTACATTAGCTAGAGGTCTTTTTACAACTCTGCTATCACTGCCTGTTGGTCCTCTGCCTGAGGCAACCTTGGCATAGCTTCTTCCATCTCTTCTTGCTAAGATACCTTCTTGGCTTTCTTTATCTTAGGCCATTTGGCGTTTTAGGCCCCCCTCTGGCTGGACTCCGTCCTTGGAGTTGTCTTGATATATTTTACCAGAGCCACTGGCTCTGGTGTTGGAAATCTTGTGTGTAATCTCAGGGGTGACATCTTGGGTGGCCATCAGTTTGATTTTCGAGGCCAACATCTAGACTCCTCCTTTTCTTGTATACTTGGTACTTGTTATTGTAACATTCCATCTATAACAGGTTTGTGTGTTCCCTTTCAGGGGTTGGTATTCCCAATAGAAGTAAATCTATCAGATTCACCCACTCTTCATTGTTTAGTTCTTTCTTGATCGGGATTGGGGTGCGATATCCTAGGCTAGTTGGTGTGATGTATTTGAACACATTGTGTTTGGGGTGGTATTTCAATGCTATATCTATCAAGGGTATATTGAATTTTACCTTGGAATGACCCCAGTACTAAGAGTCTGTTCTGAGTAGCCTTGGGGCTATATCCTCAGATTAGGGGATGTCTTGGACTATCAGTTGTTGATTAGGTTGGGTATTATTAGTGGAATGGTAGGATTGCATTTTGCATGTTGTCAAACATATCTGCTGGGTACTACCAGGTTTTGTCATATTCTGGCAAATATGCTGTCCACTTCACTTTGTATTCCAAGCGACTATAGTGTAAATAAGTATCAATGATTTCTTCGAGTTTGTATTCCGATTCACCATGTATTTTAATAGGCTGTAGTAATGGTTTTTCTTATAAAGGTGGAGGATTGTCTTGACAGGGTTTGAGGAGGCTGATGTAGAAGGTATTGTGTATCCTCATTGTAGGTAGAAGGTCAAGCGTATAAGCACGACTTTCTATTTTTGCCAAGATCTTGACTGGTCCTATTTTCTTGTAATCTAATCTTTTTGTTGGTCATGTGGTCTTGATGTTGCATGGTAGTAACCAAACTATATCTCCAGACTTTATGTTTAGATTGGGTTTTTGGTGGCAATCACATTCTTCTTTCCATCTTCAAGTCAGTTGTGTCATGATCATCTCTGTTCATAATATGTTATGTAGTTGACTCATATCTTTCTTATCCATTATCTTTCCTTTGAGTATATGACCTATAGTTTCATGTTCTGGATATAGGCTGTAATTCGTAAAGAAGGGTGTTGTATTAATTATTTCTTGTTTTCTATTGTTGTATACGAACTTGGCCATAGGTAGCTATTTGCACCAATCGTCTTGCTGATAGTTAACATAGGCATGAAGGTATTACTCCAATATGCTATTTATCCTTTCTGTCTGTCCATCTGTTTGAGGGTAAAATGCTGGACTTATTCTTCTTTTGATTCTTAGTTTCTCTATCATTTCCTTCCATACTTCTGATGTGAATAGTGATCCTCAGTCACTGATGATGTCTTTTGGTAATATATGCAGGCTGTAGATTTCTTTCAAAAATAATTTTGCAAATTGTAATGCCGTTATATCTGTCCTGCATGGTATGAAGTGACTCATTTTGGTCTGGCAATCCACAACCACTAGTATGGCGTTTTGATCATTTGACTTTGGTAAGTTGGTAATAAAGTCTAATGAGATTGACTGCCATGGTGCTTTTGGGGCTTCATTGGATTTAAGTAATTTATAAGAAGGGTGTCAAACTTCTTTAGTGTACAGACATATGTTACAATCTCTGACTTATTATTTGTTGTCCTCCCTCATCTTTGGCTAGTAATATCATCTGGTGATAGATTTGGTAGTTTTTGGAGTTCCTCCATATCCTGCATATGGAGGGTCCTGATGATATCATACGATTTCAGTGTATGATTCTTCTTCATTTGGTATCCATATTTTTTCATCGTACTATAAGTATTCAACTTTCCATTGGCATAGTTGTAAGGCTATACCTCTGGTTTCCTTTATTCCATATGCTAGTGTTTCTCTTATCTTCTTAATGTCCATATCGTGTGAACCTTCTTTCTCAATATCTTCTTCTAATGTTGTCTGTATGTTTATTTTATTGAGCGATTTGTATTTATTATCTTCCTCTTCTTGTTGAAAGTGTCTTTCTCTTGGTAATAGTACTTATTGTTTTTGCTTGATTCTCTCATCCTCAGGGTTCTTTGGCTTGTCATTTGACTTTTTAGTTAAGGCATCCAGTTTTCCTCCTTCCTTCTCTAGGTAATATTCTATCAGAAAGTTGTAAGTGCTGAGTTTCTCCATCCATCCTATTTGTCATCTGTTTAGTTCCTTTGTGGTTATGAAGGGTATTAAGTTCTTATAGTCCATGAGTATTTTAGCCTGAGTATGGTTGTTCAGTATATATCTTCTCCATTTTTTTAATGCTTGAATGATGGCTAATAGTTCCTTATCGTGGATGTCGTAGTTGTATTCTGCTGGGGTTATCATTTTGGACCGGAAGGCTACTGGTCTCCATTTTCCATCTTCGCTTTTCTGTAATAGTATGTCAGCGCATACATATTTTAAAGCCTTTGTTTTGATCATAGTTTTCTTTCTTGGGTCAAAGTGTACCAAGATTGGTTTCTAAGTAATCTTGGTCCTGAGTTCATTGAAGGCATCATTTTTTTTGGCTCCCCAATTCTATTTGACATCTTTTTTGGTTAGGTTGTATAGGAGTTTACCTGTGTGGCTGAAGTCTTATATAAACCTTTAATGAAAATTGCAGAATCCTGGGAAGGACTAGATGTCTGTCTTGTTCTTTAGGTATTCCTATTTCTATATCGCTTTGGTTTTAATTGGATCTACTTAGACTTCTTCTCCATTAATGATAAATCCTAGGTATGTGGTTTCTTTCTTGTGGAATTTACATTTGCTAAGTTTGCATCTCATTCCTGATGCCTTGATGTCCGTCATGATATTGCTAACATCTTGTTGGTGTTATTCCATAGTTTTAGAATATATAAGTACATCCTCCAAGTAGACTATACAACATATTGTCACCAATCAAAAATAACTGAACATGCCCAGGTAACTATTGGAATTAGATATACTATAAGCTCGGTAAGAGGTAATGAGTAGATTTGAGATCATAACCTACCTCACGAGTGTCAAACACATTTTTACACCCAAATGCCTTCTATAAAATCTACAAATACTCCTATTCCAGGGAAGCATTTGTCTTCCATCCAGCATGTACATATTGCTAGCCTTCAAGAAAGCAATATGTCATATCGAGACATTTCAAAAAAAGTTCGAGTACCGTTAGCGACTGTACATGCTACTGTTCGTAACATACAATAGCAACCAGACAGAAAGGAAAAGAAAGGCCGCGGACAACCTCGTCTTACCACAGAGGCTCAAGATCAAGCAATGGTTGATGAGGCTTTATCGAATCACTTTACCTCCTATGAAGCCATTCAGGAAAAAGTTGCTCCTGATGTTGCTGTGATTACGGTGAAATGGAGGCTTACTAAGCACCATTTAAGAAAATGGATAGCAAAGCGGAGGACTCAGCTTGATCCTGCTGATGCAGAAAAGCGGCTTGCTTGAGTAGAAGCTCATGTAAGTTGGACTGAGGAGGACTGGCAGCATAAGTGCATATGGGGTGATGAGGTGACAGTGGAGCAGGGTGGTGGATGGCGGCCAAGATGGGCATTTCGCTACCCACATGAGAAGTGGCACAGTGATTTTATCGATCCTGATACAAGACCTGGGGAACAGAAAATCAGTCAAATAATGACTGGCTGTTTTTCTGGAAGCAGTTTAGGTATGTTTGTTCCAGTATTCAAGGATCCTGAATCAATTGGAGTTACTGGAAGGAGTCTTATTAAAGAGTTTAATATTATTTTTATGGATGTCTGGAATGATGCTATTGAGAAAGCTAAGGGTAAAGAAGTTTTTTTTATTATTGATAATGCTCGCACTCATCTACCACTAAGAAGGTGGCTGATTGAGCAAGGTGTTATACTCAAGGAAATACCTCCATACTCTCCTGATCTTAACCCTATTGAGCACATTTGGTCCCTCGTTAAAAATCTTTTATACAAGTTCTATCCTAATCTCTACAAATTAAACGATGAAGAAATAGTAAAAAAGGAACTGGAAAATGCAGTTATTCACTGCTGGGAGCTTTTGGAACCACATGTTTTTCAAAGTTTGGCTGAAACTATGGTGGATCGAGTACAGGCTGTAATTAAGGCAGAGGGTTGGTATACGAAATATTAAGGTTATGGTGGTGACTAGTTTTAATGGGGGGTAAATATTTTTCTGGTCGCTACCTGGACGCGTTCAGTTATTTTTGATTGGTGACAATATATACAGGTATTTATTGATGACCCTGTTGATCCATCATTGGAATGAGGCCAGCATATTAGTTAGTCCAAATGACATGACCAGATATTGGTATATCCTGTATTATAAGGTAAAGGTTATTTTTTACTTGTCTTCTTTCTTGATTCTCACATCATGATAGGCATCCCTTATATCTAATTTGGTAAAGTACTTGGCTAACACCAGTTGATCCAATGCTTCTCCAATTAGAGGTAAGGGATATCTATTCTTCTTTGTTATGCTATTGAGTGCTTGGTAATCAATGCATAACCTTAGTTCTCTGTCCTTTTTTTTGATGAACAGGATAGGTGATTCTCCGTTAGCATAGGATTATTTGATCTATCCCTGTTCTGGGTTTTGCTAAATATATTTCCTTAGTTCTTCAAATTCCATTTCTCCGAGAGGATATATCTTTCTTAACAGTATTGTTTTGCCTTCTTCCAGGTTGATTTCTAAGTCTACGTCAGGCCTATGAGGTGGTAATGTAGTAGACTCCTTTTCTTGGAACAGGTCCAAATGGTGATGATATTCTTTTAGTATTACCTTGTCCAATCATTTCTCTTTAGCTGTGGTTCGGTTGCTTATAGCTAGTTTTGTACTAATGTTGATTTTAGTCTAGCTTGTTGCCTCATTCTGGAAATTCCAATTGAGGATTCCTGTTGTTTCTCCCTTGTGGTAGAATTTTCTGAATGCTTGTACCAATATCCTATTGATTTCGATCCTTGGTAGATCTTTCTTGTTTGGCCTTCGGTTGTCTGTACTGCCAAATCCTTTGGTCCCTCTAGTAGTTTCTGTCAGGTTTTCCACTTCCTGGAGTTCCTGTTCATTGATTTTTTTCAATAATCAGTTGTGCAACTTTTTTGCCTTTTTTCACCTTGTAGTCTTTGTTATTCTGGTTGACTATGACAATCTTCAATTCAGCTATATAGTCAGTGTCTATTACTCCCGCATTGGTAGTGAGTCTGTATCTAACTGCTAGACTGCTGCATGTTGCTATATGCCCATAGGTGCCTTGAGATAACTCTATAGCTATTCCAGTTAGGACAATTACCTATCCTTTGGCTGGTATCATGACTTCTTCGTTGGCATACAGGTTGTGTCCTGCTGCCTTCTTAGACTCTTTTGTTGGTATTTTAGCCTTATGGCTTAATCATTGTACTCTGATCTTTTTATCCTTTCTTGGTTGGACTTGATTGAACTTTGCAACTAAGTTCTCTTTAATTGCTTCTTCTTCTGGGATTGCATATACTACTGGTGAACTGTTGAGATACCATGTCGTACATTATTCGCTAGTAAAGGTAACTTTTCCCTCTTTCCAATCTAGTATGGAATTGTGTTGTCTTAATCATGGCATTCCTAGGATAATCTCAGAGTGTTGCAGATTTGCTACTTGGAAAGTCACCACTTCCCTATGGTTTCTAATTTTTATAGGTACTTGCATAGTATGAGTACTAGGCCCCATGGGACTGGCTTTTCCATTTCCGAGATAAATCTGCCTTTCTTGTCTTGCTTTCTTGGTCCTTAGTTGATATTTCTTGCAGACTTCTTCATCAATGAAGTCTTCTGTTGATCCTGAGTTGAGTATCACGTGTATTGTGGTGGCTTGTTTTTTGTCATTATATATTTTCGTTTTGATTATGATGTGATCATTATTATTTTCCTTTGTATTGATCCTCAAAATCATATAATAGTTGGCCAAGAAGATGGGTTTATCTTTCAGTAGGTCCTGGAGACCATCTAATTCTGAGAACCTTTAACTTTGCTACCTCTTCATATTTGTCCTCAATTTCAATTTCTCTCAGATTGCTGTGAGGTTGCCAGTGGAAGCAGGTATGTGACTTGGATCTGGGACCTCTAAGATTCTTTCCTTGAGTTGTACCAGTATTGGTAGTTCGTTTGCAATCCTTGATCATGTATCCCAAGATTCTGCATTTTAGATACAAGTTATTGTTTCATTGATGAAGATATTTATCTTTTGAGAGGTTGAGTGATGGTCTTCTTCTGGTTACATCCAGGTCTATCGCATTGACTCCTTGGGTGGTGGTTCAGAAGGTTCCATTCTGATTCCTAGGTGAATCTTGGTTCCTTGTATTTGTAGTAAGGGCCTGGATCAACTAGTTTCTCTGAATCTAGTCCAATTGTCCGAATTGAATTTCTTTGTGAATGGCCCAGTGGGCTGTGGCTTTGGTTGTAGCAAATCTCTCTTCACTATATCTCCATGCCTCTTGATATACCTTTTTCAATCCTTTCATGAACCATCGCATGGGTGAGGCTTCATTGTATTCTGCGTCATGCTAACGTAGTCTGAACTTGTACTAGTAGTTGGTAATATTCCTTCCTCCTTGAAAAATATTTTCTAATTTGTTGCATGCTGATTGACTTAGTTCTCAATTTGTAAACTAGACCTCAAATTGTATTTTGAAGCTGATCCAATCGGTTTATAATACTGGTATCTGACTGACTACTATGGATGTTACAAACTGTAGGGCTGCTCCTTTGAATAGGGTCAAGGTATATTGTATTTTATCATTGTTATTCCCATGTGTCTGTTAACAATCCTACCGAGTAGGACCTAGCGGCAGGTAACGATACTTATCTACAGGGTGATAGTTCTCAGACCTGTGTCTATGCGATCCCTATAGTCCAGTTCTATGACTACTATTGTGTTCGCGCCTATCTCCTTATTCTTCTCCTTAGTCCTCGCTTAGGACTTAATCTCCTCTCGTGAGAGGAAAGACAATTCTTGGGTTTCTTAAGATAAATCTTAAAGAGCATAAAGGTAGGTTTTATTGATAATAACTTGAAGGTAGGAAATAAACAAGAAGAATGTGTGAAGAGCTCATACTCAAGGTCCTAGTAACCCCATTATATAGTAGCTCTTCACCTGGCGTGACTCATACCTGTCGTCACGCGAACCCTGTGACTCATAATCATGAGTCATGCGAAATCCATCAGACGACTCCTATGAGTCGCTGCTCAACATGCCTAAAGCCAATCAAAACCATAATAACCAAATCAGGTGCGCAACTCAAGTCACCTGAGTGAAATCCATGACTCATGAGTATGAGTCATGTGTGAAAATCATAATATCGTGTGACTCACAACTGTGAGTCACGAACAGGTAAACATAATAACCTATGGCGCACTAATGTGTGTCATGTAAAATCCCAACATACCTATAACTCTGAAACCCGAGCTATGTGAAATCTGCCTTGCTTAGTCACAGTTTGTGACATTAGCTCTCCTCTCCCTCAGCCCGAGTCCCATCGGGCTTCTGTCTTCAATCCCCTATCTTCTTCCTTCGGGTAGCAGATAGTACCTATTCACTCCCGTGTTCACCCTGACCACCCTGGCCAGAGTTCTTCTTGCTTCCCTTTCTTCTTTTCTCCAGTCGTTCTGGAGAGCCTTTCTCATGTTTCTTTCTCCTTGCAACTCCTCCGTCAATTTGTTGTTCCTCTACCTCTCCCTTTCCAGCTCCTTCTTGAGCTCCTCTTTCTTTTCCGCCTGATATTCCAGCAACCTGCTGGTTTCGGCCTTCTCGGCTAACTACTTCATTTTGACCTCCTTCAAGGTCTCGGGTTCCATCTCTTCTTCCATCTCTTTTTGCCAGGAAACCTGCTTCGATTTCCTGGGTCTCACCCATCCTTTTTGTTTTTTCGCCCCCCTCCTCCTCGATTCCATCCTCGGAGTCAGTTTGATGTATTGTACCAGATCCACTGACTCTGGTGTGGGGGATTTCGTCGGTGTTGGGGATCTCGTTGGTGATCCCAGAGGTGAAGTCTTGGGTGGCCATCGGTTCTCCTCCCGAGGCCAGTATCCCGAGCCTTCTTTCTCGCTTTGGTACACTTGGTACCCATTGTCGTAGCAACCTGTCCATGACAGGTTCGCGTGTTCCCTTTGGGTAGTGGGAGTCTGGTGTATCGGTAGGTCTTTCAGACTTATCCAGTCCTCGGGGTTGTATTCCATCTCGTTCTTTGTCTGTTCGGGGCTCGGGGTGCGGTATCCTGGGCTGGTCGGGGTGATGTGTTTGAACGCCTCGCGTCCTAGTAAGTGTTGTAGGGTTGGCGGCATCATCATCGCACCTCTTCCTTTGGGATATTCCCACTGGTAGGAGTCTGTGCGGTGTAGCGTGGGCATCGCATGCCCAGATTCTGGCGCGTCCTCGACGCTGGGTTGACTGACGGCTTGCGTGGGTATTTTCGATGGAATTGGTGGATTGCATTTTGGGTGTTTTCTAAGTTCTCTGCTGGGTACCAGGTTTTATCGTGTTTGGGCCAGTATCCTATCCACTTTGCTCTGTACTGCAAGCGATCGTAGTGTGATCAAGAGTCGACGATTTCTTCGAGTTCGTATTCTGATTCACGGTCTATTTCGATAGGCAGTAGTGGGGGTTGTTCTTGGTATGGTAGAGGATTGTCTTGATAGGGTTCGAGGAGGCTGATGGGGAAGGTGTTGTGTATTTTCATTGACGGTAGAAGGTCGAGCTTATAAGCGCGGCTTCCTATTTTTGCTAAGATCTTGAATGGTCCTATCTTCTTGTAATCCAGTTTTTTCGTCGGTCGGGTGGTTCGGATGTTGCGTGGTAGTAACCAAACCATATCTCCTGATTTTAAGTTTGGATCGGGTTTTCTCTGGCAATCGTAGTCTTCCTTTTGTCGTAATTGTGCCGTGACCATTTCGTTTCTTAATGTGTCATGCAGTTGACTCATATCCTTTTTGTCCGTTATCTTTCCCTGAAGCATATGACCTATGGTTTCGTATTCTGGATGTGTGCCATAATTTGCGAAGAAGTGAATTGTCTTGATCGTTTCTTGTTTTCCCTTGTTGTAGGCGAACTCGGCTAGTGGTAGCCATTCGTACCAATCATCTTGTTGGTAGTTGACGTATGTGCGGAGATATTGTTCCAATATGCCGTTAATCCTTTCTGTTTGCCCATCCGTCTGGGGGTGGAAGGCTGTGCTCATTCGTCATTCGATTCCTAATTTTTCCGTTGTCTCCTTCCACACTTCAGAAGTGAATAGTAATCCCCTGTCACTAATGATGTCTTTGGGTAATCCGTGTAGGCGATATATTTCTTTTAGGAATATGGTTGCAAACTGCCATGCCGTCATATCCGTCTTGCATGGTATGAAGTGACTCATTTTGGTTAGGCGATCTACTACCACTAGTATGGCGTTATGATTGTGTGACTTGGGTAATTAAGTTATAAAGTCTAATGATATAGACTTCCATGGTTTTTCCAGGGCCTCGTTTGATTTGAGTAATCCGTAAGGTGCGTGTCATACCACTTTGGTTCTTTGGCATATGTCGCAATTCTTGACATATCGTTTGATGTCTTCTCTTATCTTGGGCCAATAATATCTTCGGTTGATGAATTCGGTAGTTTTGGCGGTTCCTCCATGCCCGGCATATGGAGGATCGTGATGGTGTCGTATGATTCCTGTACGTAACTCTTCTTTGTTTGGTATCCACATTTTCCCTTCCCACCATAGGTAATCATCTTTCCATTGGCACAATCCTAAGGCCACTCCCTTGGCTTCCTTGATTCCTTGTGCCAGTTTTTCCTTAATGGCTTAGATTTCCTCGTCTTGCGAACTTTCTCTCTTGATATCTTCTTCCAATATTGTTCGTGTATTGATTTCGTTCAGGGACTCGTACCTGCTGTCTTCCTCTTCTGATTGGAAATATTTTTCTTTTGGCAACAGTATTTGTTGTTTCTGTTTGATTCTCTCATCTTCCGGATCTTTTGGTTTGTCTGCTGATCGTCTCGTCAAGGCGTCTGGCTTTCCTCCTTCTTTTCCGGGGTGGTATTCGATCTTGAAGTTGTAGGTGCTGAGTTTCTCCATCCACCTTATTTGTTGTCCATTTAGCTCCTTCGCTGTCATCAAGGGTACCAAGTTCTTGTGGTCTGTGAGTATTTTGACGGGTGCCTGATTGTTTTGCGTGTATCTTCTCCATTCCTTCAGTGCTTGAACTATCGCTAATAGTTCTTTGTCATGGACGTCGTAGTTGCATTCTGCTGGGCTTATCGTTTTGGATCGGAAAGCCACTGGTCTCCATCTGCCGTCCTCGCATTTTTGAGAAAGTATGCCGGAGCATACATATTTCGAAGCGTCTGTTTCGATCATTGTTTCCTTTGTTGGGTCCAAATGTACCAGTATCGGTCCTTTGGTGATCTTGGTCCTTAGTTCGTCAAACGCTTCTCTTTCTTTGGTGCACCATTCCCATTTGACATCTTTTTTTGTTAGGTTGTATAATGGTTTAGCTGTTCGGCTAAAACCTTCTATAAACCTTCGATAGAAGTTGCAGAATCCCATGAAGCATTGGATATCTGTTTTGTTCTTTGGGTATTCCCATTCCCATATGGGTTTGGTTTTAACCGGGTCCATCTGAACTCCTTCGTCGTTGATAATGAATCCTAGGTATTCGGTTTCCTTTTTGTGGAATTCGCATTTGCTGGGTTTGCACCTCATTCCTGATTCCTTGATGTCGGCCATTATGTTGCTGACGTCTTTTTGGTGTTGTTCCATATCTTTGGAGTATATTAGTACGTCGTCCAGGGAGACGATGCAACATATATCTAGGTATTTGTGAAGTACTTTGTTGATCCATCGTTGCAACGAGGCAGGTGCATTAGTTAGCCTGAATGGCATGACCAAGTATTGGTAGGTCCCATATTTCGTCACAAATGTTGTTTTCCATTCGTCTCCTTTCTTGATTCTGACATTGTGATAGGCATCCCTAATGTCTAGTTTGGTGAAGTATTTGGCTGACGCCAGTCGATCCAATGCTTCTCCTATTAGAGGTAGGAGATATCTATCCTTTTTTGTTATGTGATTGAGTGCTCTGTAATCAATACATAACCTTAGTTTTCCATCCTTTTTTTTGATAAACAGGATGGGTGATCCTCCGTTGGCATAGGATGGCTGAATCCATCCTCTTTCCAGGTTCTGTTGAATGTATTTTCTTAGTTCTTCGAGTTCAGTTTCTCCTAGCGGATATGTTTTTTTTTGAGGTAGTCCTTTGCTGGCTTCTTCGAAATTGATTTCCAAGTCAACCTCTGGCCTGTGGGGTGGCAACTTGGTTGATTCCTTTTCTTGGAACAGGTCTAGATGTTGATGGTATTCCTTGGGTACCAACTGATCTAGTTGTTCAGCCTTTGTCTGAGGTCGGCTTCTTATGGCTAGCTCTGTACTGATATTGATCTTTGCTAGGCTTGTTCCTTGGTTTTGATAATCCCATTTGAGAATTCCGGCCGTTTCTCCCTTACGGTAGAATTTCCTGAAGACTTGCGCCGATATCTTGTTAATTTCGATCCTTGGTGCTTTCTCTTGTGGCTTCCTCTCCTGGTCTGTGCTGCCGAACCCTTTGGTTCCTCTGGTGGTCTTGGTCAGGTTCTCCACTTCTTGGAGTTCCTCTTCATTGATTTTTTCGATAATCAATTGCGCAATCTTATCCCCTCTTTTTACTATATAGTCTTTATTATCTTGGTTGACCATGACCACCTTCAATTCACCTGTATAATTGGCGTCTATTACTCCAGCATTGGTAGTGAGTCTGTCTTTGACTGCGAGACCGCTGCGTGGTGCTATACACCCATAGGTTCCTTGAGGTAACTCAATGGTTATGCCTGTTGGAATAATTACCTGCCTGTTGACCGGTATCTTGACTTCTTCGCTGGTATACAGGTCGTGTCCTGCTGGCCTCTCGGATCCTCT
Organism: Tuber aestivum; assembly: GCA_900010015.1. Lineage (NCBI taxonomy): Eukaryota > Fungi > Ascomycota > Pezizomycetes > Pezizales > Tuberaceae > Tuber > Tuber aestivum. The sequence continues at coordinate 71,193 of LN891222.1, forward strand.
TGTGGGTATCTTTGCTTCTTGGCTTAGCTTCTTGACTTTGATCCTTGGATTCTTCCTTGGTTGAACTTGATTGAACCTCGCATCTAGGTTCTCTTAGATTGCATCTTCTTCTGGTGTTGCGTATATTACCGACAAGCTATTGAGACACTATGTCGTACATCGTTCGCTGGTAAACGCAACCTTTCCTTCTTCCCAACTGATGGTGGGGTTGTGTTGTCGTAACCATGGCATCCCTAGGATTATTTCATGGTGTTGCAGATTCGCCACTTGGAAGGTCGCCACTTCCCTATGATTTCCAATGTTCATAGGTACTTGCGCTATATGGGTAATTGGCCCCATATCGCTGGGTTTTCTGCTTGCGAGGTAAATCTGCCTTTCCTTCTTTGTTTTCTTGGTTTTCAACTGATGTCTTTTGCAGACTTCTTCGTCTATAAAGTCTTCGGTTGCTCCTGAGTCGAGCATTGCATGTATCCTGGTTGCTTGTTTTTTGTCATTGTATATTATAGTTTCGATCATGATATGATCATTGTCATCGTTATTCCTCTTCTGACTTAAAAGAGTGAAATAGTTGGCCGTCGAGATGGGTTTGTCTTTCGGAGGGTCCCGCAGACCATCTATTGCTGGGGAGCTTCGTCTTTTACCACCGTTTCGTATTTGTCTTCAATATCGATTTCCCTTATATTGCTGCGGGGTTGGAATCTCGTGCTTGGCCTAGTATTCTGTTGACTTCTTCCTTAATTTGGGTTGGCCTGCCATCTGCAATCCTTTATCATGTGCCCTGCTATGCCGCACCTTAGGCACAGGTTGTTGTTTCGTCTCCTGAGGTATTCATCTCTTCCGAGGTTGAGCGACGGTTTTTTCCTTGTTGTGTCCAAGTCCATTGCATCGCCTTCTTGTGTGGTGGTCCTATAGGTCCCATTCTGGTTTCTGGGGGTGTTTTGGTTTCTCTGGTATGTTTGGTTAGACTGGCCTGAGGCTGGCTGAGTCTTTTGTATCCAGTCTAGTTGTCCAAATTGAATTTCTTTTCGAATGGCCCAGCTAGCCATGGCTTCCGTTGTTGTGAATTTTTTTTCGCTGTATCTCCAGGCTTCTTGATAGGTCCTTTTCAGACCTTTCATGAACTACCTCATTGCTGTTGCTTCGTCGCACTCGGCATCATATTGAAGAAGTCTGAATTCGTACCAATAATCGGTAACATTCTTCGTTCCTTGTCTAATGTCTTCCAATTTGTTTCGTGCCAATTGGCTCAGTTCCATATTCATGAACTGGGCTTCGAATATGATTTTGAAGCTGTCCCAGGTTGTCCATGGTACGGGTGTCTGACTGAGCACTATAGGAGTAACCCACTGTAGGGCTGCTCCTTCAAGCAGTGTCAAGGTGTAGTGTATTTTGTCGTCATCGTGTTCTTGGTTCCACCCTACTGCATTAAAGTATGTGAGGAGTTGGACCATAAATCCTCGTAGTTTGCTTCTTTCCCCATTGTATCTGGGTGGTGTTTTGACCTTTGGCTTCTGATCTTTATTTCGGAATTCTTCTTGTATCATCTGTTGCACTTCCTCTCGAGTGAACATGGCTGGTCCTACTGGTGGCGGTCCCGATGGTGGTGCTGGTCCTGACATTCTTTCAGGTCTTGGGGTATCTGGAGTTTCTTCTGGTAAAGGTGGAGTGATTGGTTCTGGGGTGACAGGACTTGTTGATCTTGCTGAGTGTCGACTCGCTTCGCTAAGTGCTTCTTCCAGTCCTCCTAATCCTAGACTGTTGTCTTGGATGTCTATGTCTCCCTCGTGATCTCTGTTGAAAGGATCCATGGTGTAATCATTAAGTGTCGCGTTGTAGACACGTTCTAATGTTAAGAATCCTACCGAGTAGGACCTAGCGGCAGGTAACGATACTTATCTATAAGGTGATAGTTCTCAGACCTGTGTCTACACGATCCCTATAGTCCAGTCCTATGACTACTATTGTGTTCGCGCCTATCTCCTTATTCTTCTCCTTAGTCCTCACTTAGGACTTAATCTCCTCTCGTGAGAGGAAAGACAATTCTTGGGTTTCTTAAGATAAATCTTAAAGAGCGTAAAGGTAGGTTTTATTGATAATAACTTGAAGGTAGGAAATAAACAAGAAGAATGTGTGAAGAGCTCATACTCAAGGTCCTAGTGACCCCTTTATATAGTAGCTCTTCACCTGGCATGACTCATACCCCTCGTCACACGAACCCTGTGACTCATAACCATGAGTCATGCGAAATCCATCAGACGACTCCTATGAGTCACTGCTCAACATGCCTAAGGCCAATCAAAACCATAATAACCAAATCAGGTATGCAACTCGCGTCACCTGAGTGAAATCTATGACTCATGAGTATGAGTCATGTGTGAAAATCATAACATCGTGTGACTCACAACTATGAGTCACGAACAGGTAAACATAATAACCTATGGTGCACTAATGTGCGTCATGTGAAATCTGCCTTGCTTAGTCACAGTTTGTGACAGTGTCCATCCTACTGCATTGAAATAGGATAGGAGCTAGACTATGAATCCTCATAGTTTGCTTCGGTCTCTATCATATCTAGGAGGTGTCTTGACTTTTGTCTTTTGACCTCCTCCTCTTAAAGCTTCTCATATCATTTATTCCACTTGTTCTTATAGAATCATTGCTGGAGGTACCAGTCCTGCTGGCGGCAGGCCTCCTGGTAGTGCTGGTCCTGACATGCTTTCAGGTCTTACAGTATTTAGTACTTCTTCTGCATTTGGGGGTGTAGCTGGGTCTGATATAACTAGACTTGCTATTCTGACTAAGTGTTGACTTACTTCACTTAATACTTCCTACAGTATTCCTAGTCTGAAACTATCGTCTGGAAGATCCATATCTCCTTCACAGTCTTGGGTGAAGGAATCCATTCTGTAATCATTAAGTGTTGTGTTTGAGACATGTTCTCATATTAAAAGTCCTACCAGGTACAGGAGTGTGACTGGTAATGATTCTTACTGGGTAGCAAGATAATAGTTCTGAGGCTGTTACCTATGCAAGGTGGATAGTCAAGTCCTTTGACTTCTATCCATTTGCATCTATTCCTTAATCTTATTAAGTCCTTACTTAAAACTTAATTACTGGCTATGGGACAAGAGATAGTTTTCTCACTTCTTGAAGTATAGTAGAAAGCGTAAAGTAGTTTTCTTATAAAATAACAAGTATAGGAAATAAACTAGAAGAACGTATGAAGAGCTTATACTCAACGTCCTAGTAACTCTTTATATACTTGCTCTTTACCTAGCATGACTCATACCTTGAGTTACACGAATATTGTAACTCATAATCATGAGTCACGTGAAATCCACCAGCTGACTCCTATGAGTTGCTGTACAACATACCTTAAATCAATCAAAACCCAATAACCAAGTCAGGAGCATAACTCACATCACCTAAGTAAAACTCATAACTTATGACTTAAGTCATGTACGAAAATCATAAAATTGCCTGACTCACAACTGTGAGTCACAAATGGGTAAACATAATAGCCTATGATGCACTAGTGTACATCATATAAAATTCTCACATACCTATAGCTTGGAATCCTGAGCTATGTAAAATCTACCTTGCTTAGTCACAGTTTATGACAGAACCAAGGTCTTGTAATAATACTTAGTTTTATTTATTGAAAATATATTTTAACATAATATTATGGTTCTGGAAGACTAGCTACTAAACCAGTTTTTATACAAAAAGTAATAATTTTTCCTGCAATAGCAACTTTAACACTATTGAAATATGCTACTCTCTCTTACTAAATCTGAACACCTAAGACTTAAATCCATAAAATCTTTCTTGCTATTTATAGTATTACTATAAAATAAGATTACTAGTATGTTAAATCATATTTTCATTATATATTTTTATTATTCTCCAACTTCTTTAATAGTGTCTACTATTGTGAAATTCTGTTCACTCACATATATTATACTGGAATAATACCTTGTTATTATAATCTTAATAACCTACTTTAAGAGATAACTGGTTTTAGAATTTGAGCAAGATTTTATAAATTTAAAGATTAGAGTTTTGGGTTTACTAGTAAGAAGAAAGAGTGGTATAGTTTAAAGGTATTATAGTTACTATTGTAGGAAGGATTGTTATACTTTTTGTATGAAAACTAGTTTAGTAGCTAGCCTTTTGGAACCATACTATAAGATTTTCTTACTGATTAGTAATTAGCCATGATGCCAAGAACTAGGTCTTGGCATATTTCTTGCTCTAAACTGAATGAAAAATAGAAAAAAGCTTAGTCTTAGCATATTTTTAGATGAAAAATAGGTGGCTCTACCAGATACTAAATATTCAGAATTATTGAACTCTATTTTTAATTGGGTATTTTATTTCTTTTCACTTAAATACACCCATATTATAGTATGTAAGTAATAGGTAAGAGGTATCTGATATGAAATAATGGTTATTTGTCTGTATGCCATATATTAGAAATGTCTTATATTCAGATACATTTTTTTAAAGAAATATTTTACTTATATTCTCTATATCTTATAAATACTAAAACAAAAGGACTTTTTGTAGAAAACTAAGCTGTTTGTCCTACTACACCAAACTTTCTATTAAAGAAATTAAAACTCGCTTAAAGAATATGCATCCCGGATAGGACTGTTGGTACCCACCTCATTCTTTTACCCTTTACCTTGGCCTGTGACTTCATCCTAGCTCTCTCTCCTTATCCCTCTTCTCCTTCTTTTTTTTTCCACTTAGTCTGTTATACCCCTATCCATCTGAAGACTCTGATGAGTCATCTACCTACATCTTCTCTTTCTTCTCCTCCAACCTATTTAAGACACTCATCACAACCTCTATAACCTTATCTAACTTACCCTCCATTCTTGCTAACTGCTCAGTCAACTTTCTATCTCTTGCCAAGCTATCCTTTTCAAATATCTGTACTACTTTCCTTTCTCTTACCTACTTACTTGCCTTTCTAACTAGCCTAAATCCTGTAAACTGCTAAACTAAATACTACTTACTCTTCACCCATATACCTGTCTGAAACAGTGGTTTGACCAATCCAGTCCTCCTTACCATAGCCACCACTGTGAAAGATGTCTAACTTAACTCTTTTCTTCTTGTTATCTCATCTATTATACATAGAAGCGTAATTGGTATAGCATGTAACTAAATACATAAGGTTACATGTTCAACCCCAGGCCCTACTGTAGTTACCTTAATGATACCATATTGTCATATAGAATGATAAGGCATCTATGCAGCCTGCTCTGTAGAGATACGAGGCATGCAACTGAGAGGTTTTCGCTGGATAGTATGGAAAGAGCTCCACTCTATGAGATAAAACTCAGTTGGTTCAGATTGATCAGTTAGATATAGAGCTACGACCTCTGCAAGTCTATGTGTAGCTACTCTCATAAAAATAAAAAGTAATGTAGAAGCTGCTTACTCTTATATGGACCAGAGTTATCCAGAGACTGGAGCATGATTGGTTAATAACAACTCACTCGTCGAGTTAGTTATCTTCATTATGTACTCTAAGCTATGTACATAAAAGAGTCATTGATAAGTCCTTTGAATGGAGCTAATTACTCCACTTAGGAAGAGAGTAGGAAAGTTAGTTTTTAGGGTCAAATAGAGTTTGTACTCTGAGGACACTGAATCATTAGTATGGCAGGTACATAGTCATTAAGGGTTTAAATGTAGCCTGTGACCACTCAGACATGGAATATAGATATCAAGGTATGGTGCCGCTCGTCTATAACGTGTACCATGGGTGGGTGCACCTTGTAATGCTTAATATGATTAGGGTTAAGGGTATCATAATTCCAAATGCAGATTTTGGAGTGCAGCAGTTCAAGTCCCATATAGGATATTGTTTTTCTCGAATTTGTATTTATAACCTATCATCTTTGATTTTATGAGTTCAATGTTCCATCCTTTTGCCGATTCTAACTTGTAATTCTCAACCACATAATACCACTCCATATACTGGCAGAGGCCATGGACTCCAATCAGGCAACTGAATCAACCTTATATACTGGTAATAATTCTGTATTACTAGTTTGAACCAATCGGAATACCCTCAAATCTCATATCCGAAGAGAGCAAATTAGACAACAAAAGCTTTTAGTATAGTCCAGAAACTAGCTCCAAATAGCAGTCAAGAGGGATGCTAATACATTGAACAAAACAGAAAATACTAAAAAAAAATTAGAACTGATAGGACTTGAACCGCTGCACTCCAAAATCTGCATTTGGAACTGTATTACCCTTAACCCTAGTCATATAAAGCATTACAAGGTGCACCCACCCATGGTACACGTTATAGACGAGCGGCACCATACCTTTCTATATTTAAGCTATTATTAGCAATTGGAGAAGAGATCTTATCAATATATTCATTCTACTTTACTTCTATCTTTACGAGTCTTTATAACTATCTCTGAGATAGAAGATTATTGGGTCTAGTATATACTCACTTGACTTTAGAGTTACCTACCCCCTAATATCATCCTCCCCAACCAACTAATATAAACTCTCACAAATTATATTTTCTATCTATTCCAATTCTCTCAATACTATCTTGATCCCCTCTTTCCAGGAAACTCTACCTACATTTACCACTACCACTGGCCTATTACCCCTCAATCCTTTAAGGTCAATAGGCCTTTCCACCTTTCTCCTCTTACCATTCTTTATGGTTATTTTCCCTAACATCTTTCTTATGCCTAAGATGAATGTCCCAGACCTCAATTCTATGGGTATTAAGATCCTCTTCAGAGTAAACAGTTCTACCCCTTTTACTCAACCCCTAATCTGAGCCTCCTTTCTGGAAAGCAGCTTCTCCAACTCCTGTATTCTTCTTTACAACTTCTTTATTCTTCTTCTATACTTATGGTTTCTACAAACTTACCTGTTTACATATTGATAGTTAGACATCTGTACTTCGAAATGAAGTAAAACATAACTTTAATTACTGTAAGATAATTGGTCGAAAACTGAAAATGTAGGTTGTTTAATATATAATAATTTCAAAAACTAGTTGTAATAGGAATAGAGTATGATATTCAGATACTTGCATGTAACTGGTATAATATACTCTACCATATTAGTAAAAATTATTCCTGTGTTAGAAACATGGATGGCATGTCCTGATACAGGCAGGAAGGATTCTGTATCATATATGTCATATATATCAAGTACTTGGGCATCAAGTCTGGTTGTATCCTATCTATCCTGTACCTAGGTACCAAGTCTAGTTGTCTCCAGTACTTGGGTGCCAAATCTGGTTGTATCTGGTACATTTTAAGTAAATAATGCAGAGTCATTATTATCATTTGATTCTGAATGATTATATTCTCCACTGCCAGCCGCTCCCATTTACTTCTCTCTTGTCAACTCCTACCCTACCAGCTCCCTCCTACCAGCTCCCTCCTACTATATCCCTCCTACTACTTTCTTCTTTATCTTTCTTGCATTCTGGACTTTTTTGTTTTTATTAACTTTACTAGTTAGTAAGATTTCAGTTAAGTACTAACTTTGATACCAGATTCCTTGAGTGTCTCTAGGATGTGGAAGCTGACACTTGGTACCCTGATTCTACTTGATACCGGCATTCTAATGGTATATTGGATGTCTACTTGGCACTAATGTTAGTAGCATTACAGCCTGTTATGTGAGTGTTGTTTACCCTATTAAGGTTCTGGTGAAGTACTAAGTTGATACCAGATTCTGCAAACATCCCTTAGGTGCAGTAGCCAATACTTGGCATCCTGATTCTACTTGATACCAGCTTTCCAACAATGTATTGAACATTTGCCTAATACCAATATTGGTGGAGTTATCGCTTGTAAGACAAGTAGTTTGGACCAGATTTATAGTATATAGTCAGGAGAGGTGGGGTTTCTTTCTGTACTATGTATTATAGAACCAATATAACTAGAAATATTCTTTATTTAGAAGGTTTCAGAATCTACATAATATGTGATCCAGGTCACAAGGTCCAATTGAAGTATTATATTCTGTAAATGGTAGTAGTACTTGCTTACATTCTGAGAATAACTGCAGTATCAGGTTGTATCCTACTTGCATCCTGAGTTCTGGCACCAAGTACTATTGTGTCCTCAGTTCTGGGGCCAAGAACTGTTGTGTCCTGAGTTTTTGTAGCTGCTGTCTTATATCCTAGTTAACAGTTTATGCCCTGTGTACTAAATGCACAGAATATAAACTTTTATTTTTACTAATACATATTCTTAAACAAATTTAATTCTAATATTCTGTAGATACTGGTAACATAAGACATTGAGAGATTGGACATTACACAGAAGTCAAACATGAATACAACACTGGTAGACAACAGTAAAAATCCCATTACTCTTTAAAGAATAATAATTAATAAAACTCAATCAAACTGAGATGAGAATAATACCAGCTCTATAAGTTGTGAGATTAGCAAGGTGAAAAGAGGAATATTGTAGAAGTTAATATGACTTTAGAGATGGAATAAGGTACCTTATAGTATTAGAGAACTGAAGATACCACAGAGAAGTAAAAAATTACTTTCTTGTATTCAATTGCATTGACAAAGCATGGTCAGGTAGCTGCCAATTGGGATTTGTAGAAGTAGAAAGTATGGGAGAAAGAATAGGACACCAAATGCAGCTAGTTTGTGGAGTAACAAACTCACTAGTATTATCAGATGAGAATTCTTCTTCAACCTCGTATTCAATAAGCTACTTGCTACTCTCTCCCTCTACTCCCTTAATATTAAAATGAATCTGCTTCTTCCCTCTTTTCTTCTTTACCTTAGCTTCTGAATTTTTCTTTTCTGCAGCCTTTTTTGCCCATACTTGCTTGCACTGAACAGCAATAGTATCCCGCTCCTCCTGCTCCTTTTTTAGCTGGAGAATATTAGCTTTGATTATAATCTGTACCTCTGACAGTACCTGATCATTAGTTCTTGTAGTCTTTTTTCCTTCAAACTCATTCTATAATTTTTGAGCCTTAAAAGCCTCAATCTTAGCCTGTGAGAAGGATGTTTCAGCTAAATGGATGAGGCATAAGATGAAGGTGATAGTATCCTTTTTTTTAGAAGGTGTTTTGAAGGAAACAAACTTTATAGCAGCAGTTGTTTGATGTGGTAGGTTTCGTCTTGTTTTTGGTGTAGGGAGAATGTGCTTGGAAGTAGAACTTGAAGAAACTGATCGATCATTCAGAAAAGAAAGAGAGTCCAGTAATTTGCTGAAGGGAAGCTGAGTTAGAACAGAGTTGGGATTGAATAAATAAATACCAGTCATACAGAAGGCATCTTTAATATTGAACTTAGTATAAGGTTTCTTCTAAGCATTGAAGTAGAATTTCCATAATGTGCCTTTAAGAAAACTTGAATATAAGTTACGAACATAATTATTTGCTGCCTTTTCATAGAAATGCTGTAGAGACCTAAACAATCTAACATCAAGAGGTTGTAATAAGTGTATAGAATGAGGAGAAAGGGAAAGCAGATGAATATTCTTGTCAACAGCATATTTGCAAAATTCATAGAAAATATGAAATAGATGACCATTGATAATTAAGAGATAAGGCCATCCACCTACCCAATCTCTTGTAAAAATATCAAAGTGGCCAATAAGCTACTGGAGACCTAGAGTCATTAGTTCACCTATTAAGACTCAGGCATAATTTAGCTAATAAATCATTTGTCTCATCATACTATCCTGTTCAATAAGACTTTACCTTATAAACAATAAATAGGGAAAGAAGAAAAACATTAGATGAAATACATTCTAAGACAGTGAGTAATTCCTGACTCCTACCTTGCATCACTAATGGATTATGTCTATATAATCAATAAATAACCTACAACTATGCCAAAAAACCCAAAATAAAATCTTTCTCATCCATGTTATAGATGTTCAAATATCAGATTTTATTTATTCATAATATTCAATTGAGTTTGTGAAAGAAATCTTGTATGATAGCAGGATTGCTAGTATGAACCCATTGTTGATCTAGCTGCCCGGTCCACTATACCAGGCAGTAAGAATTGGGTGCCTATCAAGGAAACCAGTAATCCAAGACCTTCCTAGGATTGCAAGTTTATCATCATTCTCCTCCTCCGTCCTCCTTCTTGCTAGTGATTGTACTATTCCTTACAAAATATCTATTCTAGGTGGAAAACCAGCATCATCCATATCTAAATACTATCATTCTAAAGCCTTTCCAGTGCCTGGAGGCAATTTTTGTTGATGCTCATGAGCCTGTCACCAATTCTGTACCTTCCCTATAACTCAATCATACAATATACTCCATGCTATTTCAAACTTAAGAGCCAGGTTCCAAAAGGTTGGGGGTGGGTATCCGAGTCTACTCTCCTGGACAGTGAAAGCCTATTGAATGTGGTCCTCCTTCTCCTTATCAATCCTTGATTTTCAAATACCTTGAACCTTTCACATTGCTGATCATCTTGTCATTTACAGATTCAATTTCTACCTATGCATTCCTGAGATATACCTCTGAATTGACATGCTGTCACCCTCTTGGCACCGAAAAAGCAATGTCCGACTTCCGTGTTTTGTCCGACTTCCGGATGTCTTACGTTACCTGTTGGAGAAAATTTACCAGGATTGGATAATTGGGAAATTTCTAAGTTTTCTATCACCTATTATCTTATGGATTTATTAGCCGTGAATTTGTATCATTAGCTGCTTTGGATTGTGATGTAGTACTGTTGCTAGGGACCATACGAGGACTTTTTAGATATAACTGCACATGTCACGAACAGCAAGCCTACGAAAGCTTAGGCTTTTTCGTGCCCAAAGTCCAAAAGTGAGGAGAAAACAAAACCTCGCTATGACGTCCAGGAGAAACACAAGAAGACAACAACTTTTGGCTATGGGAGACAAGGGAAAAGAAAGGAGAAAGGAGATTCATCCCGAAACCATCCTCATCATCACCCCCACAGACCTAACTACACTTAATCATTGCTAGCCCACCCCTGACTATCAGCCCGCCCAACGCTCATAATCTCCTTCATATCCTCCTCCTCATCGCTATTCAAGCCCAGCCCCGCACCGCCCGCCTCGTTCCTCTCCTTCTCCGCGGTGGCCAACTTCATTGCGACGCGGCGGAAGTAGTCGTGCATGGTGCGTTTCTGCGGCCCCTCCACCGTGCCAATGTACTTTTCGAACACCGTGTCGCCCTGCTGGACCACCTGGAAGATGGCAATAAACGCTTGCTCCGCCGAGAGCTTCACGGGGATGACAATGTCCCGGACTGAAGAAAAGATCACGGGCGCTAGGAGAGGGAGGTGGGGTCTGATTATCTGTGAGGGTTTAAAAAGGGAGATAAGAGTGTAAGATTTTAGCTTTTGCACGTTTGATTTATTTATAAGGTTGTGAATCGGGTGGGTATGCTTTTGTTTTTTTCTTATTTTTCTATGAGTGGGTTGGATTGGGGTGGGTGGAGGGCGCTTACTTCTGGTTGTAGGCGGCTGACAGTTCGGATCACTACTAGCGCTAGACGTTTTGTATCTGTCGATGCGCTTACGGGGTTTCTTATGGCTTGTGTGAGCGACTCTAGGATGCTCTTTGCTGTTTCAAAGGACTTGCTCAGTTCTGAGGATATCAAGAGTTTACCCGCAGCCAAAACGCAGTTGTCTGATATGAAGGGCTGTAAATAGTAGTTTCTTCGTAAGCTTTCCTTCTTTTTCTCTTGGCTATTCCGTTTGTGCTGGGGAAAGGGAGCGAGCTAGTGAGTGGCTGGTGTGTGTGGGTGCAGAGGAGAAAAAGGGAAAATGAGAGAAAGAGGGGAGGGAGGGGAAGGAAGGAAGGGAGACTTACATTCTTGTGTGATATCCCTTGACTGATAATTGACGGTGTCTCCTCAGAGAAGGGGGATTCGGCTAGACTAGTAGGAGACTCTATGAGCACGGCATTGAGGCCAAGAACCGATGCTTTTGTGAAGGCGTTCGAAACCGCGTGGGTTCTGTGGGCGGTTAGGTGGAGGTTAGATCGTATTTTTTCCTTGTTTATGCTTTTTCGTTGTGTAATGGAAGGAGAAGTGGGGGAAAATAGGGGATTACCGTATCACTCTGCTGGAATCATCTGGGGAAAGATGAGGTACTAGCACACCCAATAGGCGGGCCCCGGCAATTGCCATGCGGTCTGATGTTAAGTTAGTAGCGTAGACAGATGTGGGGAGGGGGAAGATGGGAAAGGAGTAGAACCGTCGTCCTGGTCGGGGCCGTCTTCTATCAGCGAGAGTATAGATGCTTTGGATGCTTCACCTGTGTTTCCGCCGGCCTTGCTGACGACTTCGTAGAGGGCTTTCATCATGGCATCTTTCACACCGGTGTCAGGTGTCTTTGCTCCCGTTACCAATTCTGTAATGGACTGGTTAGTAACAACCTTTCTAGTATCTCGGAGTGAGCAAACCAGAAATTAAAGGATCAATTCTAGGTGTCAAAGTGATAAGAGTTCCCAAAGCCTTGGCCGCCCTGGTTCTCAAAAGCTCACTCGATGTGTCTGCCAGGGATTTCGCAAAGGTCCTCTGCAGCTGGGGTAAGAACGGCTTTAGGTATGCCGGGATCTTTTGTAGTAATGAATTCAAGGTTAATAAGATCGCAGCCTTGACATCCGCAGATCTCTCCGAGACGACACGGATCAATGGCCCGGTGATCTGGGTGACGAAGGGACGTAACGATTCGCCGTTAGTCCTGTCGATGATGTCTGATATTGCAAGCGCGGATTGGGTTCGCTGATCTGGGGTTCCGTACATTAGGCCCTGCAAGAAGATGGGGAGTATGGCATTGATCCCCTTTGGTAGAGAGAAACCGGGTAGTTCAGCTCCAGAAACACCGACTTGCTGGAGGACTTGTCTGGTTGAGAATACGAGGGCTTCCATTTCTTCCTTTTTGAGCTTCCTGGTTAACTCGTTGAGGGCGCTCCAGGCGTTCTTCACCACTTGCTTATCGCGGTCGTCGAAGGAGATTAGTAGCACGCGGATACAGTCTTGGGTATATTTAGAGTAGTCCACGTCTGTTTCTGCAAAGAATTTGGCAAAGTGCTCGCAGGCAACTGCTCTCTTTCTGTGGTCGTCGTGCTTGACTAGTTTTAGCATTTCACTCATTGCCGTGTTCAGGCCATCGTACTCGTCCACTGAGAGAAGGACTGAACCGAAGGAGGTGTTGAGATCCACCAGCAGCGCTTCATCTTGGCAGGCTATGATATTGTTCATCAGTGAGTTCATGATATTGGGCAGTCTCCTGTTCAATGAGCTGCCGGCAACTTCCGCAAGTGATGCGAGTGCACAAGCATTGAAATGTGAAATCGGAGGTGCTAGCAATGTAGGAATGAGGACGGGAAGAATGATATTAGAGCGGGTTTGTTCTGTAAGCAGTGTGAGGAGTGCCGCCAAAGCGTGTTCTGCATCGTCTTCCGACCTGAGGAGGCTCAGGAGATGCGGAAGAACTTGGTCGACGATCCTCTTGCCAATGAGTTTCTGAAGAGCGTCGAACGCCTTTGCCGCGGCCTCTCTCACACAGTTGTCTGAATCAACTAGCGCTGTTCGTACAACGGATACTAGAGTGGTTTCATAATCCTCCAACGACTCGGGTGACGTAGAATTGACCACTTCCTTGAGGGCAATACAGATACCTTGCTTGGCATCTGTATCAGTAGCGAAGCGAAGGCCTTCCTCTAGTGTTGGTAGGAGAGTTGATAGCACACCCTCGCCAGCTTTCCGGATAAGTTCTCCAAGTGCCTGTCCAGCAATAGCCTTTTGTTCCGTGCTCGAACTCGCAAGTCGTCGAATGATGAGCTGAGTAAGGGTCGGCACCAACTCCTTGAGTGTTCTAGGACTTGCCACAAGTGCTTTCCAAACCGCCACGGCTGCAAGTCTAACTTGACCAGACGTATCACATCTGCAGATGTAGAGTGCCGAAAGGACTTTGTCACGTTTCTCCTTACCGAGTACCTCAAGAAGGGAGTTTCCGATTTCTCCGGTTGCCTCCAGATCATCTTGCTCGGCTTTACCACTGATGCCAGTAAGATTGAAGAGAAGATCCCCAACTAGCTCAACCGAAGACAGGCGGATTCTGTGGTTATTATCCGCAAGCCCTCGCTCGAGTTCAGGCAACAGCAAGTCGATAGCTCTGGTTGCGAAATTCTTGACCAACAGACGGCCAGCGCGCAGGGAGGTCTCTCTGATTGATTCGATATCATCCGCGAGGCCAGAAAGAATTGGGGGAATAATCTTGCTGAGGTAGGCGCTAAAGGAGTTCCCGAAACAAGCCGGCAGGAAGATGAAAAGTGACATGAATCCCTCGCGGACAGATGGCCTTGAGCTGTTGGCGTTTTGAAGAATCGTTGGAAGGGTTTCCTCCAGGCGCTGGGTGCCAAGTCCGGAGAGAACTTCCGAGAGTGCTTGTGCAGAGCCCAGTCTGTCTCCGGCACCAGTGTCGGACTTGAGAGTAGCCATAAGACCTGGGATGATATCTGGTAGAGCGTCCTCGCCGAGCTTCTCGACAAGCGATCCGAGTGCTTTAGAGGCGGTCGCCCTTGTGGCGGGAACTGGATCAACAATTGCTTGCTTTAGGCCGGATACCAAAATGGGGATATGAACCATGAGGTCCTTCCTCTCTGTAAGATGTGCCAAAGAGCCGATTATCTGAGAGGCCTTCCGTTTTGTGGCGGATCGGTCCCCAAGGCCTCGTTCCAAGATGCGGACAATCTGCACCATAAGCTAGTCACTCGAGAAAAGCGGTTTGGGAGGAACTTACCAATGCGAGCGATGGAGCATCTAGGTAGTGCACGAACGACACTTTCATAAGAACATCTAGGGAGCCATCTGTGTACTTTGTAGGATCACTGAGCGCCTTCAACAAAACATCCACTACGTCCTTAACTTCGGGGTTGCTGATGACTTCACCGAATTTCTTCAAACTTCGGTTCGCCGCTCCTCGAACTTCTTTATGTGAGTCATTCAGGACAGTAGTTAATGGTGGAATAATCTCCGGGAGGCTAATAGCCAATTGGTGGGGCGCTAGATAGGCCATGGCCCCGAGGGTTTCGCAAGCACCCTTCTTACTTCTCCATGCCGGCTCATCAAGACCTTCCAGGAGATCCGGAAGAATGACTTTGACACCATACGAACTCAAACTCGAGAAACAGACCTTAGCAGCATCTGAGCAAGCCTCTCGAACATCAATGACACTGTCGCCAAAGCTCTGGAGCAAAAGTGGCAGTATCTGGATTACGTATGGTTCGAACAGCCTCCCAAGGATCAACGAGAGAAGCTCATAAGCGAAAAGGGCACCCTGCCGTGCATTAGGCTCCTTCTTGTTCTCCGCTGCTCCTCGAAGCGTTGACATGACTCTGTAATCCTTCAGCGCAGATATACCCCGTCCTTTGATCACACCAGCAAGGCCATATGCGGCCCCCCTGCGTGCAGCATAAGCTTTAGCTGTAAATAACTGGTCTAATAATTTCTTGATGTAATCAGGAGCCTTGTCCCTCGAGGTTTTTATTAGCGGAGGCAGACATTCGGCAACTGCATACTGTACCGTCTCGCTCGGTGTGCTTAGTGTGGCCAACAACCGATCGACAACGCCGGGTATCCGCTTGTCACCACTTCCTAAATGTCTCCCAAGAGCACCATAAAGAATGATAACTGCTTCATTGATTCTATCCCGAAGCTCTGATCCATCATCAGGTCCTTCCAGGCTTTGTTCGAAAACTTTCATAAGTTCTTCTACTTGGGCAGCGCCTTGGGCTGCAATGATTGCGGTAGCGGCTTCGATCATTTCTTCCCGGACAGCGTGGCTTCGATCACCGAGCGGCCCCCCTTCAATTAGGAACGCGCAAAATCCCACTAGCCTGGTGGAGTTGAAGATTGGTGCCAGCTCCTTGAAAGCAAATGAAATGCCACTCCTAGACTCCCAGGGATCGCGGTTATCGACTTTCTTAAGCATACCAAATTCATCATAGGCGGGAAGAATAGGTTTGGCCTTCTCGCGGTAGAGATCCTGTAGGGTATCAAGTATATTCGAGAAAACAACAGGAAATTTTCTAACAGCTCCCGCTAAACTTCGTGCTGCCGCCGCTCTTAGTGGTTTATCCACATATTCCAAAAAGGGAATCATTTTTCGGGCAGAATCCTCGTGAACTTCCAGGGCGTTCTCTTCCCATATCGATTTCGCTAGTTCTACGTTCTCGTCAAGCTCATCATGGCAGGCCAGCCAAAGCTCTTCGGCGAAGTCAAAATCTGTAACGTCGATTTCTGCGTCGATAGCCTGTAAAGTGGCCGTCCGAACATTCACTTCTGGTGAAATGACACCACCCACTAGTATTTTGATTTCGTCCAATGATATTGAGTTGGCAATGCATCTGCACAGATCGAGAAGGCAGTCCTTGATTAGTTTGTAGTGTGCAGTGTATCGTTGCATGGAGTTGATCAGAAGTTTCAATATGTTTCCACGAGGAATGTTGGGGTCGACACCTGTCAGATTAGTTTTAATTATCTGGAAAAGGTGAAATAACCACATACATGACTCGGTATGGAATGATAGGAATTCTACTGCGAGCACAATTTGTTCGTCAGCCTCTTCAGAGGGTTCTGCTGCGCCCACACCCCCTCTCTCCAAAATTAGATTCACGAAAGACAGTAGGTAAACGAGCGAGACGGTATCGAAGGGGCGCTGTTCTCCGGTGAAGCGAAGCCGGTATAGTAGGCGTGTTGCCAGAGCTAGGACTAAAGTCAGCAGACGGTGTTTCTCAGAAGCAATTAGTATACGTTGTTACCTCCGAGTGGCTCCTCTCGTACCTCAGGAGATAATTCTCTAACCTCCGACGCTCTGAGACTCGCGATACCAATAAATGGCCTTATAACCCCAAGTCTAGTTGATACATGTTCTGCGCAGGCCTATAATCTATAAGTTTCGTCGTTCATTATGGGGGTGGGTTTAGTTTTGAGTACAGACGAACCAGATACGCTTTGACCCCACTATCACCGATAACCACCCCAGCACCGGCTTCCATCACTTTGAGTAAAGCTGTCACCGCCGTACCCATCCACATCTCTACGGCAGTGGGCAGCCCTTCGGCAAGGCACTGAATGATGCCGATACCTCTGCTCAGCTTTAGACTAACCTCTTCCACATTTTTCCGAATCACTGCCTCTTTTGCCACTTGCTCTTCCACCCTTGCTTTCTCATCGGCGGTGAGCTTACGCTCGGCGCCTTTCTTCCGTGCGAGTTGGGCCCGAAGCTCTGCTTCCCATTTTAGGGTATCTGCGTCTTTTGACTTTTCTTGTCTGACGCTGGCGCTGGATTTAGAGAGAATATCAACGTAGGCTACTCCTGGCGGAGCTTTCCAGATTGCTGCTTCCTGGGGGCCAACTCCTCTTAACAATGCCGGGTTAAGATCATCTGTGAATAGTTGGACAATCAAGGGTGTAATCGCGGCGGGGGCCACGAAGGCCAATGTTGCTGATGACTTCAGGGCAGCTTCCCGAATATAGGAGGACCTCCCACTTAAACCCGTGTATATTCTAATCTCACCGACCAACCTCGCAGCTTCCTCACTTGCTAACTCCCCCGGGTCAACCCCGGTCTTCTGGCAGAGGCGGATCCAATCAACGCCTGGCATAAGCTCATGGTGGGTAACGACCGCAAGATTGACAAGTTGATTCTTGACCATCTCCTCCTCGAGCACGGTCCCAGTTTCAGGCCCTCCATTTGCCGGGTTGGCAGAGAGACAGATTGCATGGATAGCAAGGCCTATGTAGGTTCCTCCGGTCCTAGCAGCAGAAGGGGCGTTATCTTTTTCGTGGTTCTCGATCTTCCTCAGCCATTGCCATACCCCGTTCAACACAACTTTGCCGATAGCCTCCGGGTGGTGGAGGTAAGCGGACGAAAGAGCAGACACGGCTTGATCTCGGATCTCAAGTGGAGAATTGTGGGCACAAAGAAGGTACAGTAAGGCTAGAGCCCATGTGTCTGCGTGATTGGCTTCGTATTGTACATGATCTGCTGTAGCTGCTAGAGCTCTTATCGCCCACTTCTGGTCATCGACTTGTGTAAGCTTAGAGTAGACCTTGTGGTTTAATAGAAATGATGGCTTTGGTGTTGTGGCGAGACATTGTTTGACTATGTCTACCTTTTTGATAACCAAGGCTATCTTCTCGCTACCCCACTTCGCTATCTTGTCCAACGCAAGCGCCGTGAAAACATAGCCAGCTGTAACAGGGCCGGTCTGGGCTGCAGGGGGTGGGTTTGTTACCACCTCTGTCCAGGAATCCACTATTTTTTGGATAATGTTTTCGCAAAATTTTATAGTGACGGCATTTGGTGTCCCTCCCATATCCCAGATCAGGTCTCCTATTCGCAATATCCATGCCCGCCTAAAGTTTTGTCGCTTATCGGTCAATCCTTTGTTGATAATGTCAACCACACCCTTCACTGGCTCGATCTCTTTCTTGAGCTCCCTGGCTAAGGAATTAAAGAGAGCAGAGGATAGCTCCAGAAGAACCGCCTCGTTTGGTTCCTTGATGGCGATCTCGGCGAGGTTGGCAGAAAAGTCCCCACCAAGGCGGTCTGACGAAGATAATTTATCTATCATGGTAGCATATAAAACACGTTGATCCGCAGCGGTGACCTTTCCCGCCTTCACCGGGCTCACCAATTCGTCCGTGATTTTGCTGATGGCTTGTTCATCACCCTCAAGGGATTTGTCCATGCCGGCTGCGAACGCGAGGACAGCGCCATTACGAATTTTGACGTTACTAGACTTGATCGAAGACAATAGTGGTTTTAATAACTTGTCGGCCATTGCCCTGGATAAATCGATCGTCGGGGATAGCGACTTGAAGAGTGAGGTGATCAGACCATTCAACACAACCTCAGGGGACCGCAAAAGGGCTTTATCCAATGCAGGCACCAGCTCGGCATTAAACTCCTCTAGGGTGGTGAATTCTGAGAAAAAACCATGAAGCGACTCGGATATATACTGGGGAATAGGAGTCCTTGACATTATAAGTTCTCTAGTGTAAAACTCGTAGATTCCCATCTTTAAGCCCTGCAATACCTCCTTTTGCTTTGGCACCCTCGCGCATACCCCGCTGATGACACCTAGTAAAAGCGCATTCTTTTGCATCGATGTGGAACCCTTCGCCGTGAGACCTTCAACCATCGCCCTGATAATAGCCTCGTACTCATTCCTTGTCGAGAGAGCTGCCCGCAGGCCACGTCTAGCAACGGTGAGTGCAGATTTCTTGAGACTGCCCTTCGCGTGTGGCGACCCTAGGCACAATTCTAGCAAAGATACCTGCGCAACCAGTAGATCTTTGATATGAGCGCTGAAGAGCTCCAGCGACTTTGACACCTGGGACATGATAACGGAGACCCACTCGAGTAAGACGAAAGCGCTGGAAGGTGCAATTCCACTTTTCTGTGATTCGTTCTTGGTGGCAACGACGAGATATCTAATATACGCACTGGAAAGCGCCTCAGACTCAAACATCTGAAGAAAGCACTTCCGAACAGCATCCCGAGAGTCCCGATCGTGGTAGTATGGATGCGTTTTGAAGAGAAGCTGAATGACAAGCGGGAACTCTTCCGGTGGAAGCTCTGCTCGGGGCCCGTCAATTTCTGTATTTCCAAGCATGGGGTCCCCAGGGGTAAATTGGAATCGAGATCTTACCACCCCGCTGTATTCGCTCGGTCAGAGAATGCAGTTCGTAGACTCTCCTTTTGGTAGAACTGCTCATCACGGACAAAACCATAGGGTTCCCTTCACGGGATGATCTGGGATTGGCATCCGGCTCGGCCATTATCAGGAGGGTTTGCGGATTTGCCACTCTGGTGCGAAGGTTATCGATCTGGTTTGTGCTGCAAGTAAATTATATGGTGGGCTAGAGAGCAGCGGGTGGACGTGGTGCTTAGTGGGGCGGATTCCTTGGGCGGAATGTGGGGTTTATTACAGACGAGGCGAGGGAACAAATTGGTTATGATATGTATGATGCTTGCAGTTTTATGCGGGCCCTGAGACCTTTAAGCTACTTAGCAGCCCAACGCCGTACAAGTCACTCTGCGGTGCTTGGAGTATCGTACACAAGGAATAATTATCATAATATCATGACACCGGTGCAGCTATGCAATATAACCCAGAGCCCTCAATATGAGGATGTAGGTATGATACTCATAATGATCCGCAAAGCTCTGAAGGTGTCGAAGTCCACTGCACGCGCCGAACCCGCTTCCCTGAGCGGAATTCCGGGTAACTTTGCGAGCCCCACGAATGTCCAAGGCCTGGCTGGTGCTCGAGTAGACTAGCCATTGATCGGATGGGATGAGTTGAAACGGAGTCCACAACGCTCTCATTTCGTAGACTATCATCTCCACCCTCCGAGCACTGAAACTATTCTCGCCAATTCTTTGTACAAACTCTTGTAAGTCAAATCCCAAGATTTCCCACTTTACCTGAGGCAATTTTCATAATTACCACCGGCAAGCATCGTATCATCCATCCTGTGACTGTTTCTACCGCTTTGCGTAGATTAAGTTTATAGTGTTCAAATCTAATCTAATCTCCAATCAGACCAGATGATTACAAATCTGGGAGTCCTAACCCGAAGAGTCAGCACCGTGATTTATGGTGAGGTCACCGTGAAACGCGTTACCCAGCTTCGAGTCCCCAGCCGCCGCTCGGTCGCGTCCCACCAGATCCACATCTCCAGCTACCAAGCCGCTCCCAGAACCCGTATCCAGGACCAGCTCTACGAAGATTTCTGTGAAGACTACGAAATCGATCAAGGTTACGACATGCCTCCGAAGAGTAAGAAGCGTCAGGCGGAAAAGTACAAAAATGATGACGGATCCGTCGAGGATGCTGCACCGTTAAGCAAACGTTCTAGAGTTGAGATTGGGAAGAAGGCTGTCGATAATGAGGGAAACCCCTATTGGGAGGCGAGCATTCATTTTTAGGCCTTGATGGCTTTGCTCCAAGCTTACATGCCTTAGATCGGAGGCCGCCTTCGTCGTGTTGGTGTGAGCAAATTTGGTGGCAAGAACTTGATAAACATTCGCGAGTATTTCGAAAAGGATGGAAAGGTTCTTCCGGGAAAAAAGGTAACGTTCATTATGTTTTATTCACTTTCACTTTTGATATTCATCTGACGCCAACATATTATTAGGGCATCTCTCTTTCCATTGAACAATTCGACGCCTTTTTATCCGTCCTTCCACAGATTGAGCAGCACCTTGTAGATTTGGGGGTTGTAGTCCAGAGACCAAATTTTGGTGGGTCGGCCGCTGTAGAGCAGGAGGACGAAGGCGGGGCCAAGGAGGAAGAGAAACAGGAAGAGGAGGAGGAAATTGAAGAACCGAAACCAAAGGAAAGTTCTAAAAGAGGCAGAAAGTGAACATGATCCACGGCGGATCATGGTTTACCCCGGGAAAATATCAAATCTTTTTGTGCCCATACAACCCATCTGTATGGCTGATTAGAAACTCAATGCTTGTATCATATTATGCACTAGCCCCAAATCCACTTCACTTCATCCTATCGCATTGATAGCTTTCAATGCTACAAGTGCTCCCACTTCGTGACCATCACTCTCCCCCTTTCCCCATCAATCCAAAACATGTCCCATCCCCCCAGGACCCTATCTCCCAAACCTTATCCCCGTGTAGTTCGATCGTGCTATTTACTAACACGCAATAGCAAGCTCTACGATAATATACCAGTGTTGCGGGGCTTGGCTCTCCCAATAGCCTCCTAGGTTCTAAGGTGAACAACTATAGGGACTCGAAATTATGATCTCTTGGCTGTCCCTGGGTCTGCGGACCCCATGAGAATGATGCCGCTCATATCGTAATACGGAACACAGAGCCTGTATGGCTTGTCCAATGCGCTTCCGCTGTCGCCAATAAGCCTTCCGCACTACTGGACCGGTACGATACTTGAGTAGCCTCTATTCGTTCTACAGTAAGTACTGTCCGCGCAAACCTTCCTTCGGACCCATCCTGAGCGAGGTAAATTATTCATGTAATGTCAAGCGCGACACCAGGAACTTGGCTCATCGCGGATACTTGTAAGGAAGCGCTGCACACAAGCGCTTCTGTCATCCACGGGCGAGCGGTATGGTAGAGCGGAATGCCTGTCAAGCTCCGATTTGTAGGGCGTGCTGAACTGCACTTTATAACACAAATGGGAAGCAAAGTGGCACATTCAGCTTCCTAGTGCTCGAGCACCGAGTTTGCGGCGACAGGAACGCTTCTTAGGCATTGCGCTTGGGTGCGTTCGTAAGATTTAATAGGCTGTTTCTGCTGATACCGTACTGTGAATCCACCCGAATGGAGGGAGGTGTTATACCCGCATTTTACGGTTCTCTGGACACACCCTTGTACCGGCACCGTACACGGTCAGTGAAGGGAGGAAACCCCGCGATTGGGAATCACACTCATCACTCGGGTGGGTGAGCCCATGTACACATTTTATTCAGGTTTATAGCTAACTTAACCACCGGACCGGAACAGTGGGGCGAGCAGGATCACGGAGGGACAGGCACGAAAAGCGTGGGTCAAGCTAAAGTATTAGGACAAATCGTGTACGTACAGTACTGTACTTTACCAGTTTGCTCACGACCTGGGATCTGGAATCGGAGTGTTCTAGTAGTGTTGCTATTATGGCGACGCACTTCTCAGAGGATGATAAATGGATAAATAGAAAGGATATAACTTAGGTGGCATAGCCGTAGATCTATATGGCTTAATACCGCAAGCCTTCCGTTTAACCAACCCCGCTGCAGGGCCGCTGCAGGGCTTGTAGCCGTCTACCCGCACTCCCAAGAACTGAAAGCGGGGGTGGGATCCATTGGAACTCAGCACGTACGGTATGTGAATTTGGAGTATCATACAAGTACTGTACGGTACTGTGCTCGAGTAAAGCCGGATGAGGAGCGTCCAATGAAAGGAGGATAGAGACCTCTCACCTCCACCGACACTTTAGCTCTCTCAAGCTCGATAAAAAGGAACTGAGTAATAACAACTCCCGCTCTTACTTGCATACCGGTAATCTCTGATGTCCCCATCACTCCATCCACCCATATGGTAGTGCTGTGCCTGCGCAGGATCTGAGGCTCTCCCGGTCTAAAATAACGCTGGAATATGATCTGACATCCGCGGAGCATCAGCACTTGCTCCTCCACAGTGAGACCTGAGGTCGAGCGCTTTGCTCGGTTTGCCCAGCCTCTATAGGTGGGGTTGCTGGTGGGATATATTCAACGGTGTTCACCGGAGAGCGGGCTTGGTAGTGGTGTACGAGTATATTGGTGGGTTACTTGGATCATGCACGTGATTTCTTGGTGTGGCTAAGTTATCACAGGAATAACTTTCTGGTGATGCGGGGTGCAGAGAGGATTTTTTCCGTGAACTATTGTAAGATTTGAGGAAATTATGTTCTACGGGATTTTGTCTGTAGGTTTGTCACTGGGGGCTTTCTTTGTTTGTTTGCTGAGGTGAGCGGGGGACGTGTTTGTGCTATCATACCATTGCATTTGGAAGGCTTGCGTTTATTACTACCGTACTACTACTACTCCTGATTCCAACCAATACCGGTAGCCTTCCATCCTAGTAGGGTGGAGAGGATCTTATTCCTTCGTTAGGAGAAAGTTATCATCATCAAACGATACCGTGTTCACATCCCCCCCCTCTCTCGCTTGCGGATGCATACAGACATAAAAAAACTATTTATGGTCGACTTATACCTCCCAGACCAGGTGTGTTGGGGGCGTAGCAACCATGGAGTAACTTAGCGGCTAAGACGGCGCCCTCATGCATCAAAGAACCTCTTCGAGCATCCCACCGGTATCAGAGGGAAGTGTAGTACAAAGCTTAAATTCTCCACTCACCCTTTTCAAGCAGGAGCTGAACGACTGTACGGTACGATACGGTGCCGGTACCATACTCGAGCTGGATGAGACATCATGATACCCGAAGAAGTTGGGAAGAGTCTCTCTATTGTGCAACAACGAACTTGTCGAGTGGGATAACAAAGTTACACCCGGCACGGTACAAGTACTCGTACATATACGATAAGCAAGTAGGGTTCTTTTTTCGGGACTATGCCTTTAAAACACTCTGGGCTAATATGATAAGTGCTTTCACCGGTACGACCCTCCCCCCCCCCCCCTCCTACCCCTGGGGCTTGTGCCTATCTGATATCTGTAGGTCCGCTGAACGAGCACTGGATAGCACCGCTCAGGAGGAGTAGCATGGGGAAGGTAGAAAAACGAAAAGAAAAAAAAAGGAAAAGGAGGGGTCCGTAATTTTCACACCGATGACAACAGCTAATACCGTATTTACCAGCCCAACAGCAGAACCACTCGTACTAGTACATTCCGAACGAAGCGTTACCGGGTTTGTATGCGGTGTGTGTAGGTATGTGGGGGGAGAGGGGGTGAGCACAGTAAAGCTGTGGCACGGAACTTTTATTATATCTAAACTAGGGTCCGCCCATTCGCGTGCTCGGTGGTGAGAAGGAGAGGGCGTGAGAGAGAAAAAAAAGAAGCCAAGTCTAGTCGAACGAACAAGAGGAGAGAGAGGAAAGGAGGAAAGGATACAAAAGCACGACGTTTACATATCTGCGTACGGAAGTCCTCTTCGCTACGACGGGTTATATGTTGAGAAGAAAACTGAGGCGCGGGACAGAGAATCACATCCACCATGATGAGGTGGAGCAACAGCTGCAAAAGCGTGCTCCCCCGCTTCCTGCTCTTGCTGGGGAGTGCGCTACAGATTTCCCCCGCCAGTCCTACTGCGGTGGTAGGATCAGATCTTCGACCCAGAGGAGCGAGCCCGCAGGGATGGATCCCTCCACAGACGGTGACTATTACTGAGACGACCCGCTATACTTTGACTGTCCTGACGACTCTGACCGTCAACCCGGGAATATCGACTGCCGTGGTGACAAGCAGGAACACCTCCGCTACCAGGTCCACAACAACCCAGACTTCCATTTTCACATCCACTACTACAACAACCGTTACACCGACCCCGACCCGGGCTCCCAAAATCCGCCGTCAGGTCTCGCAACGACCCAGCACCGTGACTGTAACAACTACAGTATGGGCTTTCCCAGACGTAACAATAACCTCTACAATCAGCTTCACCGCCCCAGCAAGTCTCTTGACCACAATGACTAGTATGTCAATGACTGTGGCTACGGATATTGTCACGGAGAGCACGACAACGACTAGTATTGTTACTGTTACCGCCACGGCAGGTATCACGAGAGCGACTGGGCAAGGGGCGGTGGGGGGTGGGAGGCAGGGTCCGCGTGTAGAGGTTATTGTGGGAGCTACGTTTGCGGCATCGACAGTTGTCGCGCTGCTGGTATTTTTGTACGTGAGGTTTGTTAGGGGGAAGGATGATAGGGAAGTTGCTATTGGGGAAGCGGGAGCAGCGGGAGCAGCTAGTGCAAATAAGAGGGGATACACACCGTATGTGACGAGGCCCATGAGTGGTAATTCCCCTCCACCTCTATCCATTCCATCGTCATACTCAGCTGCACGGGTATAAAGTGTTAACAAACCAAACCCACTAGCAATAAAATCCCTCCTCCATCCCCGCAAACCACCCTACAACCCGGTCCCAGCGGGCGACGCAAGTCTGCTCAACCCGCCTTACAACCCGGCAAACACCTCCCTATCCGCACTAACTACCTTTCCCCGCTCCTACCCCCACCAATCGCAGCCCCACCAAAACCGCCACTTCCGCACCTCCTACTCCCCCCCACTAGCGCCCACCTTCCCTACCTCCGCCGCACCCTCAACCTACCTCCCTGTATCCTCGACCCCGCCCCGCCTCCCGCAAATTTATGTGACCCGCACAGATTCTGCTTCGACCATAAGCTCGTTTAGCAGCTCTAGCCACTCCGACCCGCCCGTACCCATACACCCTCTCAGCGCTGCCGGGGCAAGGTTGCCGCCGGCGCGGGAGGTGCAGTTCCACGCGCTCACGACGGCTGGCGAGGAGCGCAGGGTGGGCATGCCGCCGCAGGAGGAGCCAGTGGAGCTCGAGCCGTCATGGCATAGTTTGAGTAGGGGCGGGAGTGGGAGTAGTGGTGGTGGGATTAGCGTCAGGAGGAAGCCATTGCCTTGGGGGTCTACGTTCCCTATATGATAGATGGGGGTTTGGCGTTCTTGTAATGATTCTTGCCCGGCGTTGCGCTTGTTGACTCCATCTCTTTGATAGAGTTTCCGGGAACCTCCTTTTTTATATTTTTTATCCTAATCTCTTGTTGGGATATCTGCCACTCCGCCGATTTTAATGTTTGGGGCGTGCTCTCCTTTTCTTCCAACTCGAGTGTATATTTCACCCTATTATGGTCGGGGTTAGGTATGGTATGTGGGTACATTTCTACGGGTAAACCACTCTGTTTATATAGCCTCTGGTATTCATATCACGTCATGGGAAAGGCCACTTCTGATTTGTGCAAACATGAAAATATCATAACCTAGAAAAATCACAAAAGCTCACTCGCTAACAACACGTTCCGCGAAGTCACGTGCGCACACGCGTTGGATTTTGCACCCGCGCGCATGACCCAAGCTCCCGGGTGACAAATTTATTGATTCATTGGATCAAGGCATCCACCCATGCATTCAAGTGAAAATGTTGCTGATAGGAGCCCAGTGCAGTGTAATGAATGCAGGGGAAAAAACAGCAAAAACGATTTGGGTTTAAAAAGAGTCATTACACATCCATCAAACCGCCGAAGATATCGTTTTAAGGAGCTAAAAAGGGTTTGACCTAACGAGAGTAAGAAAAGGGAAAAAAAGAAACGTCAAAGGAATAGAGGGAGGCAGAGGGAGCGGGTGGAGGGGATGAGAGAATAAAACCAGCTCAGCAGCAAAAACATATACACAGATCGATCGTTACCCAAGACAAGCCATCTAGAACGCAATTTAAAAGAGGAGAGAGAGAAACACGAAACAAAAGGGCCAAGTTCCAAAATGGGCATCAACAACCTATTCAACATCCTTTCTCTCGAACAATACATTCTCGGCTGGAAGCATGGATGCCTGTTCCTCCTTGGTTCTATTAAACCATGTCATCCTGTTGTAACACGGGGCAGGTCAGTACAGGTCGGGGGTTGAGTGATATAAGAATGCGTGACTAACCAGCTGCCCCTCTTACTTTGTCTTTTCTCAAGCTTCACCTTTGTATCCTCGATATCATCCTTATAATCACCAGAGATCTTTCTCGAGCCTCCTTGGAGCGGTGGACTAACGAGGCCATTACTCACATTCTCCTGAACCAATCTCAAAGGCCGGAGCTTATTACCAGCAATGGGTCCCACAGCCGCGGTATGCGTGGGTGAGGGTGCCGGGCGAGGCGGAAGATCACCGACGTCAGAGGTTGTAGAGTCAAGGCTGATATCCGAATTTCTTGGACGATTTCCCTTATTAAACTGCTCGTTCCCGTAAAATGTCTGAGACCGTGGCGTAATTATTCCTTCACCGCGATAAAGATTGTTGACTACACTGGCGCCGGTGTAGACTGTATTAGCATCAGATTGCGACCGTTTGTGCGCACCAACCGGAGGGGCGCGCATAGATTGTGATCTGGTCAGCACTGCCCCACCTTCAGTTGGCTGTTTGGGGGGTTTCGCGTTATTTCGGTTGGCCAACGATTTTGTCCTCTGAAGGATTTTTCCGTGGCCCGGCTCTTCCTCAGCTGGCGGGGGAGGCAACGCCTTGTCAGTGCCAGTTGGGGCGACCACAGAAGCGCCGAGCGAGGCTGTTTTATCAAGGATAGCTTCAGAATCTTTATGCTGCAAAATCCGCTCGATGATGTTATTGATATAGAGGGACATTGCTTTATTCTGCTCCTTCAACGCCTTCAACTCACTCTCGGCCTTGCGGTATTTCTCAGTTTCGCTATGGGTAGCCTCTTCAAGCTCTTCCGCCAGGTTGGATCCAAGAGAGATCGAATTCCGGGGCGAGCCTTGCACCTTTTTGACCACATGTGACTCTTGTTCGGGTTCAACCTCCGAGAATGCGTCGTTGTAATCGCCACGCGGGAAGTCCCCATTGAGGGCCGCAGACGAAAGGAGAAGTTGGAAACTCTCATTATCCTCCATCAAACGTGCGTTTGTCATCCGGGTTTCAAGGAGCTGCTGCTCCAATTGGTGCAGCTTGGTGCCTCCTTGATGGTCAGCTTCGGCGAGCCGGATCTGCGCCTCAGCGAGCTCCAAGCGAAGCGACTCAATGAGTTTGTCCTTCTGGAGAAGGATATTGTTGCTGCGATTAGGAGTCGGAGCATTGTTGGATGGTGCAAATCCAAGAGATTCGTCCACAGGGGTCTCGAGCGCTGCAAATGGGGAAGAGGGAATTAGTTTTGGATCCCTGTAGATAATATTCAAATAAAACATACAGTTACGACTGTCATGGTCAACTGATTTCTCGCGCTGAGCAAGAGAATCCTTAAGCCGTTGGACAATAGCATTAAGTTCTTCCTCTCTATCTAGCATCTCCTCTTTTTCTTGCTGGGCAGCGATTCTCTGGTGGGAAAGTGCCATAATCAGATCAAGCCAATGGTATCACAATGAAAGCGCATGCTTACCTCCGCCTCATATATGTTCTCCCGATCCCTTTTTGCCCTCGTCAACTCCTTAATTTGGATTTCAAAGTTTTCAATGACTTCATCCCTAGCGTGAGATACTTCCTCCATCTTCATTTGCTCACCCAAAGCCTCCTCGAGCCTTATTTGCAAGGCCTTGACCTGCTTAGCGTACTCCTCAGCAGCAGCTTCAGCTGCGGACTCGCTCTGGGCCAATCTGCTACGTAGATCTTCCAGAATTGCTGCACTCTCAAGGTCTGCATCGGAAGAGTTGGATGAAGGGCGCTTGGCGGCAGCACGGGCACTGAGTGGGGATGAGATGCTGTTTCTGCTGGGGTTACGGCGTGCGACACCACTGGGCGGACCAACGGCCGGCCCACTGGAGTTTGGGGTCGGAGAGCGAGCGGGTCCCCGAGAGGCGGGGGGGGCCGTGGGAGGCATGGAGCGTCGGTTCTGTAGACTTGAAACGTTGTTTCCCGCGGGAGGTTTGCGCGTCGAAGTCATCAATGGGTGAGTTTACCAGGAGCAGAATTTATCGGGCGCTAAAATTATCGGCGGTACAGTCAGGCGATAACAGGATCCCGGTTTCGGTACGGAGACGAAATATGTACCCGGAATGTTTTCGTGCACGGCGGAAAGGGGGCGGGAGTGGCCAAGGAGTCGAGTGAACGATGGAGGAGCGGGAAAGCGAGAGGGAGACCCAATACACAAATCGCCGACCAAAATAGGAATGCAGCACGGAGTACGAATGGACTATTCTATAGGCTAGAGAGAAAGAAGATGAGGGTAGGGTGATATTATTTGAGCCGTTGATGTTGATTAGGCTGATGACGAATGGGAGATTATGGGAAGGTCGTTAAAATGGAATGAGGGAGAAGGGGAAGAAGGGCGCGGGAGTAGATGTAAGATGGAGAAGAGAAGAGAGGGGGATAGGATTTAACTGTTATCCTGTCGGGAATAGAGGGTTGTTAACGGTGAGTGGGATGGGGGGGACGAGGTACTGTACAGTACTGGTGGAGGAGGGAAAGGGAGAAGAGAAAGGAAGGGCAAGCATGGGAGGGCGAGGGAGGTGCTGGAGTTCTGACCAGATGCCGGTTGGAGAAAGAGGGAGAGATCATTGTTGCTGTCCGTTGCTAGCAGCGACGCAGCCGTACAGTACGCCGAGCGGGCGAGCAACGTTTCACCAGGCAGGAGAGCCCTTGATATCATAATAAGATTGGAAATATCACTTTAACGTGCACCCGCGGTAACCCCAGCTCTCCTGCCTCTCCTCTGCGTTCCCCAACACCCCCTGAGAGGTCTCGGATTCGTGCTGTCCGACAGGGCTAGAGTGCCTTAAACGATTGTATGATATCTTGTTCGCACGCTTTGTTTTCCCTTTTTATCGCCAGCGCACCACTTGTGACATACTGGGAGCGATATAGGTATGACACCATCGGTCATGTCTAATCTAATGACTTTCCACTTTGACGGACTACAACCTCATGAAACTTCCGAGTGGACCAAAAACCAAGCATCCGGCATCGTGTTAGCGACTTCAACAACTTTTACCCAATTTCCCACTCACGACCACTCCCGTAGCCGATTACTCCAATCATATCCTCTCCGCCTCTCCCCCCACCTCTCTTCTTGGCCTGTTTCCCCTTCCGTTCACTCGTTGTCTCGGTTCACTAGGGACAGAACAACACTCCGAGCAGGTCTTTGTGGGAGTCTAAACGGCGGAACAACAGTACTGCACTACATTTGAAAAATATACTGTATGTTGGGCCTTATGGCGGGCGAGCGATGATAGCTGGCTGAGCTTAACTTGTATAGGCACCTGCTTCCACATCCATGGTGACAGGACGATCGGCGCCATTACGGTGAACCCACAGCTCACATAACTTGAGAGCTGCACTCTAACCCGAGGCTCGGAGATGCCGCGTTCTCGAAACTCATCATACCACCGAGATGGCTTCTCTCGACCGGACAAGATATGAGCTCATCAACCGGCTCTTGCCCTTCAAATGTGGATTTTCTACCGATATCATGTGGATGTACCAAAGATTAGGGATGGACGGGAGGGTCTGGGTGTGCCAGATCCTGTGGTACCGGTACATTACGCCCTTACTCCACCACCAGTGTCTTTGGAGCCGGTTGCGATGCTTAACTGGAGCGAGAGATGACCAGAAGTTCAGCAGCCAGTAGCATCAGTGATGTCCCGAGCACACTATGGCGTAGGTAAGCATGATGGAGATGGTTCGGAGAACTGAGTGATTGGTGTATGGAGACGTTATATGAGCGCTTCCAATATCCCACTGTCGACACAGCAACCCCATTCGGTCCTCTTTCCATTATGTGTAATTATTTCTTATCTGGGGCCAGCTTGTGCGGCGCTCGAGCAGAGTGCCTAGCATCTCCGATGCCCCATTGTAGACTACCGTACCGGTACTCGAATAGTGCTCGAGTACGGTACAAGACCCGATCACTGGTATTCTTGGTCTTCTGGGAGGTCTGGCAATCTCGCCGCCCCCTATTCGACAACCCTACCGTATGTACAGTACTGTACCGTGCACCCACAATCGGATCCCCGATGATCCGAGCCCTCTTGGCGAATCACTATCACAAAAGATCACTCGAAGAATCGTTCGGTTAGGATGAATCAACGCTTGATCCAACTTGCGCTACCGTGCTGTGCAGTATCGTAGCAAGATGGGGGCAATCCCAAACCAATCAACCTTCCTTACCAAAGGGGCAAAAAAAAAAAAATACATGGTGGTTTGCAAAACCCCGACTCCGCCAGCCTACCACCAATCATAATTCCTCGAGCTGATGACCCCCCTCCTACAATTCGATGAGATGAGATTGAAACATGCGGGGAAAACTTTACGAGTGGATCAACCATATACAGTATGGGAGGCCGGGTGATCTGGTGCTCATATACTCGGGCAGGTGGAGCAATCTTGTGGGATGGAAAGAGGGTGGGCGGGGTTTTGTCACGTGGAGCAGTTCATGATTTCTCACTCGGGTTTGCGATGGAAGAAGTGTTGTATGGAACGAGTATGTTGGTATCATTCTTGTATACGGTATGTGATGGTTGGAATTGGTATGGGAATGCTGTTGATGTGGAGGGTGGAATTTGAAGAATGTTTTAATCGGCATTCAAGGCAGGAATTGGGGAAACGGGAATGGGAATGGGAGGTTGGATTCTGGCAATCCGGAAGGCTATACTGGACTAGGAAATTTGTATTTATTGTCTGCTATGGCTGTCGCTCTAAGCTGTAGTGAATTGAGTCGATATAAGGGTTCACATTCTGGTTTTCAAGAAGGATGATGGCTGACTACGCTCCACTTGATTTGGGGGGGGGGGCTGCTACCGCAGAAACCCAGCCGCCTTCCATCCGTTAGCCATCTAAGCCAATTTGAGTGCGGACTAGGTGCCACTGTGGGCTTGTTTGGTTCATGAGTTGAGTTGGCCCGAAATGGGGAACGCAGGGGGGGCGGATTGGCTCGGGGTGATACCGTAGGCTTAGTCTACCGGTACGAGTGCGAGAAGTGTCTGGCTATTCCGCATGGCTATAACCGTGCCAAGGTTGTGACTCCGTCACAACCCCCGATTGCTCGCTTGCTCGCAACCCTGGGCACTCTCAAAGAGAACACCGATACTATGCCGGTATGGAAGTGTCTCGATTGGCTTCCGGGGATCGGGTGGTGTTTTCGACCGGGCTCCGGTTGCGGGCCTTGACTTGCTCTGGAGTTGCTCTGTGACCTCCTTGTCAACCGTACGATACTCGAGTAGAATTCGAGTAAATTTGGTGACAAATGGACTCGACCGGTGACTGTGGAGTGTGACTGGTAATGTAGGGGTACAAGTAAGTGATGATGATAATGAAGCTGGGCCCAATACGGATGGACAGGAAATAGAGTACGTTTTTTTTATTTTTATTTTAATTCATATGCTTATTGATTCTGGTTCAAAAATGGACATACACCTCGTGGTATGGCAATAGAAAAAACCTTAATTCCAACACAACAATATCAAAGAAACATAACCAATGCAGTAGCATCTTCAAAGCAAAGCAAAATAGCCCTTTGCATTGCCTATGATGACTAACAAAGTAAAGTAAAGAAATCCCTTCTATAGGTACTAGCTCCAACTGGAAGAAGACAAAAGTAAAGAAAACCTATACTATTCCCCAGCCAGGTGCCCCCAGGAACAGGGATGAATCAGGAAAATAATACAAGTAAAAAGTCTTAGGCCCCACGGGACCCTCTAATGGATGAACAGGGTGATAGAGCTGACCCTGAAGAAGAAGAAGAAGGCAAAGTAGTGTTCACTTGAATAGCAGGCATCTTGGGTAGGAAACCTGTTGCAGTAGAGAAGATGTAATTAGCCAACTGAAGAATCAAGTCAGCTGAGGACCACACAGGAGTATCAGGACCCAAGCTGTCAATGCCCTCAAGATGGGCTTTGCCCTGCCTGGCCTTAACCGAACAGAAGAGGATAGCATGCTCGAAATCTTCCTTGCCCTCTTCACAGAAAGAACAGAGTATAGGCTCGTCGCTAGAGTAACATGACCTGTGCATAGCCAGGTAGCTTTTATGTGACCGCATCTGATGGAAATGACCTACTACGAATCTTGGGAGGCCTATGAAGGCATGGGGGGTAGTTGAGGATAGAAACTGGTAGGATGTACGAGGTAGCTTGGACTTTTTCTATCCCACTAGCAGGGATCCCTTCAGTTTCAACTTTAGAGCATGGTATGAGGGAGAGCCCTGAGTTTTATAACTCTGAGGTGCAATTAAATAAGGACAAGCCAAAGGAAGGACAGCCAGCAGGAGGAATTTCATTGAATACATGACTGTATCCAACGGAAGGTATTTGTAATTAGAGGAGGGGGTGGAGGACCAGAGCATGGGTATGGCACACCCTTTGAGGCCCTTAGGAAGAGAACGATTTGAGGGAGCCCACCATCTGTCCCAGGTTGGTACCCCGGGGTGGAGGCAAGTTGTAGCAGAGTTGACAGAAGGGGGAGAGCATACCACTCTAGGAGCAGCAGCCCTTTATTTGTGCAGCAGAAACTCACTTAGCGGAGAAAAGGCAGCCTTACAGTGGAGTGCTGAAATAGGCATGGAGGAAAAGCAGTTGGTCACCCATCATAAGACCTGGTACCGAAAAGAGTCAAGCTTTCTAAGCATGGTTGTGCTGGGAATAAAACAGTCGCTCCTGAAAGTAAGGATAGGAAGCAGGAGGTCCACCACAAGCTTGCGATGGTATCATGGGGACAGACCCCCCCCAGAGCTGCTGAGGTGACGAACTAAAACAAATGAGGCTTGTGTAAGGGCTAGGCGCCGCATGAAGTGGGGAGTAGTGTCCATGGTAGGGGTAAGCCAATAGCCTAACTACTACACCTAGGACACAGGAAAAAATACCAAGGCATTAAGGCTGACAGGCAAGGAGCATACAGGATACTTGTCACTAGGCATATGCCAGTGGAGGAGCTCAGTCTTTAGAATAGAAAAGAAAACAACCAACCTCCGCTCCACTCTCAAGTACATGAAAGTAAAACTGAAGGGAGTGAACATTTACATGATAGAAAGGAGAAGTAACAGTAATGGAAAAATCATCCACATAGGAAACCATCAGGCCCCAAGGAATAACTCTGTGGAGAGAAGAAACATATATAATAAACAACAATGGAGAGATAGGTGACCCTTAAGGGGTACCAACAGAAACAGCCAAAAACAGGTTAGGAGTGCCTTGAAACATCAACCCACACTTGCGTTGAGAGAGAAAAGAGGTCACCCATGCTACCAGATATGATGGAATCCTGGCACAGTGAAGGATAGTAGTGAGTTGGTTCCTATTAATATTATTAAAGTCATCTTTGATGTCAAGAAAGAGTGAGGAAACACAAAGGCCTCTAGCCTGGAAAAGCTTGACCTCATGGGAGACAGTGGATATCACATTGGAGCAGCTCAGACCTGCTAGAGAACCACCCTGGTTCAAGCTAAGGAGCCCCTTAGAACGAGCCAAGGAGGTAAGGCACAGAGCTACAATACGCTCAAGGATCTTAGACACTATCTCAAGCAACACTATTATCTGGAAGGAGGAAGGAGAGAAATAGCCAGGTTTTTCTAATTTATTAAAAACCATCCTGTTTGAGCTCTTCATAGAGGTTGGGTGGTAGCCGTGTGTAATGGGCAGGGTCATAGGGTCGGGTAGCCTAAGGCACACTACGATCAAGACCGGCAGGGATTCAGAGGCAAGGTCTGGGTACAGGCATACAGCCAAAGTGAGTTGTACGAGGTTCGGGGGTCAGGGGTTTAGGGTCAGGGTTCAAGGGTTCAGGAGGACGCAAGGAGAAAGAAAGATTTAATTCCTAGGTACAGGTGCCTAAATTCAATCTAATTTTATTTATACTAGTGGTGCTAAAACAGGGCTTATGATCCAGTCACCCTCCTGCCAGGAGTAAGTGTAAGCTAGATATCAACCAAATACAAGATACCAGTCCTCTGTCCCCGTACCATTAACCACTTTGGTGAGTAAGCACTAATACCAAAGCTAAAGTACAAGTCCACCAACAGTCCGGCACCCACCTGCCCCACCTAATCAGGCCACAGGAATCCTAGCATAATCAAATAAAATACTACTACTGGCAGCACAGCTCCGGTCTCACACCAAAATTTCTCATCACAATATCAAACAAAAGAAATCTACCTGCATCAACCCCATTCAGCACTCAGGAAAGTGTTTAAGTACTAGTTCCCAAAGGGCCATGACAGAGGAGCAGTACGAAGCCAGTCTCCCTTAAGCAATCAGTCGAGGCAGGCGTAACAGCCACACCCATTGTGCCGTATTAACCAACCCAAGACACCCCTAGGGCTGGTACCAAAATCGCCATACTGTCAACAATCTAGAGCACCCCACAAACCCGGGCCCTGATACAAACATAAAGTAAATAGAAAGAGGACGATAACAGACCATAAAGGCCAGTGGGGCCTATTCCCCATCCGTGTTGTCCTACCTCCAACCAGGTACCTACATCCCAACCCAGCAGTTAAACAAACGAAACAACACAGAACTCAAAGAAACCCAACCCAGCGACACCCCCAATCCTCTCGCCTAGTATGAACCCCACATGATATCTCGCCCATAGGACCAGATGTAATAGTAATAAGGGCAAAACTATCACTATTCCCAACAGCAACCGACAACCATCCAAATACCGCCCAGGCCCTGGGGGATAACAGTCCTACAAGCCATGTCTCTAGTGTTATTTCTCCTGCCTAGCCCAACATGACTCCGAGCGCATTGCCTCTTGACATCCTTCAGGTCGTCTAATACGTCAGGTGCAGATCAGGTCTGCTAGACTGAGCGCCCCCAGGTACCACACCACAACATCGATTCAGCCACCAGGCCACATCATGCCGAAGCCCAACCCAGACCTCCGGGCAACTATATATATCCAATACCATGACGGCCAGCCATTGTCTGCCAGCACCGCCACAACTCAACCATAGCCACACATATCAGCCACGGCCCCACAGAGCCTACTGCCTAAATGACTAGCAAAGGCCATAACAACTGGCTAATTACCGAGGAAACATAGGATGCAGGTAATGAATACGGGCGTCAAGCTTCCAAGTAAGGACGACAGCCCCAGGAACACCCAGTATAATATAACTAGGTAGGACCCAAACCCATCCGCCCAAAGGTCAAGGCTGGACCACTTCAAGAGACCAGGACCACATACAACGCGGCAGTCCAAAGCCCACTCATCCACCCACCCGAGCAGCGTAAGCCCAGGAGGGCAGGCCTAGAATATCCAAGCCAAAGAAAGCAGGTCCAGGACAGCTTCATTATGACAACAAGCATCAGAACAGTCAGAACCTTAGAGAGTAAGTACCAGCCAGGCTAAGCGAGCTGAGGAATACTACACTTGCAAAGGGTGTGATCGCTAAGGCCTCCGAACACCTAACATGGCTATTGCCAAGGCCCCCAAGCGAGGGAACCCAGTAGCCAATCGCACAACACTACCACAATCTCAACCATAGAAGTCAAGAGAGAGGCCATAACCACCAGGGTCAAAGGTATCCACACCCACGTTAGGCAGGAAAGTAGACCCCACAACCATCCATAACAGCCACACTAACGGAAAACATCATGGGAACAGGAGAAGACAGCATCACAGGATTCTGATCGAAGGATGTAGCCAACAGCCAGGTATCCCAACCCATAACAACAGGTAGGACCCGACTGTAAAAGTGTGATGCGATTGGTAGGACAAGTTAAAGGTACAGAGGGGTCATCAGTCAACTTTGTAGGCTTTAGTGTCACTGGAAACAACGCATGAAACAACTAAAGAGTAGGCCTTAGAACTCTAACACAAAGAATGGAGGTGCCCGATCCTCTTAGCAACAGGGTGATCCCCCCACAGCAACCACTTCCAACCAACTCAACAAATGCGAAATCCTGCCAGTGAACAAGTACAGGAAAGCGGAAACATTTTACCGAAAAGAAGACCCGTCAAGCAGAAAAGAAGGCCCACCAGCCCATACAGCCTCACGATAGAGACAAGCCAAGGGAAGGTGAGACAAGTACCACAACCAAATGAACACCAAACAACAACTCAACCAACATCAACTTCAACCTGCAGGACTACTAGGCGAACCCAGATGACTTCCCTACAAGTATCAGAAGAAAAGCTTCATCGTCACTGCACCGGAACGAAAGAAGGGATGTCCAAAGGCAATTACCAGATTGTGTAAAGAACATAAAATATAAGGGGGCACACCCTCTTATATACAAGAAAATCCTTCCTGATCACTAATATAATTGATAACCCTTGGTGTTGCAGGCAGCTGCGATACTTCCTCCATGTTCCACCAAGTTCTGTTGTGCGACAACATGTCCCAATTACAATACAAAGGAAACTCTTCACATAACAACCAAGGAAAGTACCGCCAATAGTAGTAATCCCAGTTCTATGCATATTCTGTCTCCATGTCGGGGTGGCTGTGACTCTAGCTCCCCTCTCCCCTGAAGTCCCCTGAGGCAAGTTGTTCAGGTAAGGGTCCTGGTTTATGGGGGTAACGTTAGTGGAACCAATCCAGAGTGTGGAGTCTATTGACTGAGTCGGCAGGTTCCCAGGTGGCTTTGGCATACACCTTCCAATGGATCAGGTACAGTAGGTGGTTTCAGACAAACTTGGTATTTAAGACCTCCTCCACCTGCCTTTCTGGTTCCCCATCTACCTTCACAGGTAGTAGTGGTGGTATCTCATAGCCTAGAAGGGGGTTGTGTGATGTGAGGTCAAGAAGGGAGATGTGAAATATGTTATAGATTTTCATGGTAGACGGGAGGTCCAATTGGTAGGCATGTGTTCCTATCTGAGCAAGGACTGAGTAAGGGCTGAAATGCTTGTCCTCCAACTTTACAGAAGGCTATTTCGTATAGATGTTTTTGGCATTCAGTTAGACAGGATCCCCAACCTGGAAGTTAGGAGCTAGGAGTCTCCCCTTGTTAGCATATTCCTGTTGCTAGATCTGGGTGAAGGTGATCCCAGTCCTTAAGTGATCATGGATATCCTTGATGAGATCCATAAACATAGCAGCTCTGGGCTCATCAGAGGCTTCATGGAGGCGTCCAGAAAATCCATACGGGGGTCATAGTCATGGTTCATGAAGAAGGGCGATAAGCTAGTAGATTCTGAAGCGTAGTTGTTGGCTGCAAACTCCGCCATAAGGAGCCAGAGGGACCATTCGTCTTGTTGGCAATTGACGAAAGCTCTAAGGTACTGTTCCATGATGGTGTTGACACGTTCCATTTGGCTTTCAGTTCGGGGGTTGAAGGCCATGGACATCTTTCGCTCAATGTACAGTCTTTCACATATGGTTCTCCAAAGGTCCGCGGTGAACTGAGTATCTTGGTCAGAGGTGATTGTCTTGGGAGGCCCCGGTGTTTCCAAATATGACGAAGGTCCAGGTCGGAAAGGGGAGAGGTATCGATTGTGGTACGACAGGTGATCAGGTGGCGCATTTTAGACATCCGGTCTACCACCACCAAGATAGCATCATTCCCCAGACTCCAGAGCAGACCTATGATGAAATCCATGGATATATGTTCCCAACGACAGTCAGGTATGGGCAGCAGGCGCAGGATGCCAAAAGGAGAGTGCCAGGAGGTGTGACTTCCTTGAAAAACATGGCAGTTAGCCACAAAGCGTCCAATATCCTATCTCATGTCAGGCCAAACATAATGTCAAGACATAAGTTTGTGGCTCGTGGCGTGTCCTGGGTGTTCCGCTAAGGGCCGGTCGTGGGAATCCTGTATTAGCCGTAGGTGTAATTCATCATGTTGAGGGACGTAGATTCGATTGTGGTAGAGTAGTGAATCCCCCTTGCATCTGCATTCATTCAGCAATGGGAGGCGGGAGTGTTGGTCACCCTTGTTAAGGGCATGAAGGACCTGGATTGGAATTGAGTCAGCTTCATAGGCCTACTTCCAAAGTTCTTCAATAGGGGACGCTCCAGTAGGGAGCATAATGTTTGCCAACAAACTCAGAGGTTAAGACTTCAACACTACTTGCGTTCAGTGGGTCTTCCGCTCCTCCACCTCCTCTGGTGTTTCGTTTTTCATTTGGGTCAATGAGTCAGCCTTGTACCAGTCTGTTTAGCTTTCCAGGCTGGTACTCGATCTGGTAGTCGAACTGGGACAGGAATTCAGACCAATGGGCCTGTCAGTTGTTCAATAGCCTCTTGGTTGTAAAGTGCTTGAGGTTGAGGTGGTCTGTCAGGATTGTTACCTGTCTTCTGAGGAGGTAACATCGCCATTCTTCAAAGGCTCTAACTATGGCCATGAGTTCCTTGTCATAGTTGTCATAGTTATATTCAGCGGGACTATGCTTGCGAGAGTAGAATAGGACAGGGTGGAGACGTCCGTGGTCGTCCTTTTGTGACATGATACCAGCAGAGAGGAAATCGGAGGTGTCGGTTTCGATAATCACTTCCTTATGGAAGTTGAAGTAGGCTAGCACTAGGACAGTGGTAAAGGCCTCTTTTAACTGTTTGAAAGCCTTCTGATAGTTGGGGGTCCACATGAAAGGTTGGTTCTTTTTGGTGAGGGTAGTGAGGGGGCGCACCAGATGCAAGAAAGTACAGATGAACTGTCGGTAGAAGTTGCTGAATCCTAGGAAGGCACGGACTTCACATACATGGTCAGGTATAGGCCAAGTGGTGACAGTTTTCACCTTGGCATTGTCCATCTGCATGCCCTCAGGGCTGATGATGAAGCCCAGGTATTCTACATGGGTGATATGGAACTCGCATTTCTGTGGCTTGAGTTCGAGATCGGCCTCTAGTAATGCTTTTAGTATCCAACGTACATAT
Organism: Tuber aestivum; assembly: GCA_900010015.1. Taxonomy (NCBI): domain Eukaryota; kingdom Fungi; phylum Ascomycota; class Pezizomycetes; order Pezizales; family Tuberaceae; genus Tuber; species Tuber aestivum. The sequence goes on from LN891222.1 coordinate 111,190, forward strand.
TAGACGTGTTCCTCCGGTGTTTTGCTGTATACTAGGATGTCATCAAGGTGAGCTGTGCAGAACCTGTCGAGTCTCTGGCGCAAGACTTTGTTGAAAAAGGCTTGAAAGGTAGCAGGGGCATTGGTGAGGCTGAAGAGCATCACATTGCAGTTGAAGAGATGGTAGCGAGTGCAGAAGGCGGTCTTCCAATGTTCCTTCCTTTTCAGGAAGACTTGGTTATAGGCTCCTTGGATGTCGAGTTTGGATTAGATTTTGGCACCCATGATATTCATGAAAGTTTCAGTTAATAAGGGGAGGCGACTGGGGTCCTTGATGGTGCCTTCTTTCAGTCTCTGGTAGTCGACATAAAGCCTTAGGGTACAATTCTGTTTCTTGATGAACAGTACTGGTGAGGCCGCAGAGGAGGCGGAAGGGCTGATAAAGCCTTTCTTCAGATTCTCGTCGATCCATCCTTTCAGGGCAGCTAGTTCAGACAGCAACAGGTTGTAGAGAGGGCCGAAGGGAGGGGTGAAGCCAGGTTTCAGTGGTATCTCATGGTCCACTCCTGGTCAGCTAGGGGGTAGTTGGGTTTGTTGTTTTTCTAGGAACACAGGTAGGAAGTTGTGGTATTCGGGAGGAACAATTTCTTTAACTTCTAGTTGTTCCAACACTGTGTAGTCAAGGGCACATTGGATGGCATATGCTATGAGGATGTGGGGGATCTCATATTCGATTCCTTAAATTCCTGTTACGTCCATGGTGCAGTGTTTGAGACAATAGTCCTATTCGAAGGCAACAGTGTTGGTGGCAAAGTAGATAGTGATGTCATGTTGTTTCAACTAAGAAATGCCAAGGGTGTGGGGGTAACTACCAAGTTTGGTAATAAAGGCGGGGATGGATTCTAAGTGGTCATTTATCTTTACTAGGTCAAAGTGGGCGATATGGGTAATTGCTCCAGAGCTGATGGGTCTGCGATTGATGACAGAAAGGGGGTCGGGTTCTTTGAGCTGGGATAAGGGAAGGTGGTAACGGCTAGTAAAGTCTTTATCCATGAAGGCATATCTAGTTGCTCCAGAGTCGATAAGGGCATGGGTTCGGATTATATGTTGGTTGTCTATGACATCACAGGAAACTACCAAGTGGTTATCTTCAATTCCATTTTCCATTTCGTCCAGAGATAAACTAGAAATAACTAAATAAGGAGAAAACTTAATATGTCTCATGTCAGTGCCAAAGGCTGCATATGGGACCACTAGTTTTCCGACTCTTCTTGGGCAGGTAGGAGCTCCTCAGGTGCAGCGGCAGTGTGGGTGCTGGCCCTGTGTATGGGGTGGGGTCTTTTGTTAGGGCAAGCACGAGCCATATGTCCATGTCTTCTACCATAGAGGCAGAGGCCACAGTTGATTAGTTCTTATCTCACAGCAGGGGAGAGTTTTCTGCCACCGGCAGAGAGGTCCATGGAGCCAGAGATGGTGCCCATAGCAGTGGAGACTGGAGGCATGATAGGGGCAGGAGGGTGTGGCGCAGTGGTAGTGGAACTCCTTCAGGAGGAGAACAAAGAGCCTTTCCTTTCGGCAGCCCAGCACCAATGTTGTTGTCTAGTTGCTTGAGGAGGGAGTGGTGGTCATTCAGGGATTCCGGGACAGGGAAGATACGTACTATGGCATCCTTCAGTTCAGTGCTGAGGCCCTGGTAGAGGGGGGTGCGCTTGGCGGTATCATTCTAATGGGTGTCGACTGCAAGATGTTGGAAGTCTGTGAGGTATTCCACAAAGGGCCGGTTCTTTTGCTGGAGGCTCCTGAGAGCCCGTTCCGCTGTCTGGATCTTGTTGGGATTGCCAAAGGCTTGTTCCAGTTCAGCAATAAGACCTTCCATGTTCTTGAAGTGGATGCGGTCAGCCAAGACCTGGTATTGGATCTGGAGGAAGCATGTCCATAGAGGAGACTAATTACATAACTGAGGCAGTGCTGCTCACTGGTGAAGCAGTTGCTATCACCCTGAAGTTTCATTTATAGTTGGGTGATGAAGGGACAGAGCTTCTTGGTAGTACCATCAAATTGTTCAGGGTCGGGGATCGAGACTTATTTGTTGCTGCAAGCAGGGGCGGTGGCACTGGCAGCAGGCATGAGGGCAAGGGCACTGTTCAGGGACATGATGGTAATGTTAGCCTGTGTGAGGCTTGCTTCGATGATAAGGAGATGGGTCTCAAGGCCTTGGCATTCGGTATGGGCATCGTCTTGTTCTTGGGCTAGGAGGTTGCAGTGTTGTTACAACTGTTAGAATTAGGGGGTCTGCTCAAGAGGGACAGGGGTGGCTTGTCAGGGAGGAGGAGCAGACGCTTTCATGATTCAGTGAGCCAGGTCCCTAGTGAGGATAAACTGGCCTCTGAGGTGGGTGTGGGTTAGACCTTGGATGTCTTCATCTCGCAAGGCCCCAAGGGCCTAAAGGGGACCATTGATGTCTTCAGCAAGGTGGGAGGTAGCCATGGTGGGGTGTGGGTTGGGTCCTGGTAGATACAATCTTGTGTAATGGGTAGGGTCAGAGGGTCGGGTAGCCCAAGGTACACCACGATCAGGACCGGCAGGAATTCGGAGGTGAGGGCTGGGTACAGGCATATAGCCAAAGCGAGTTGTACGAGGTTCAGGGGTCAAGGGTTGAGGGTTAGGGTTCATGGGTTCAGGAGGATCCGAGGAGAAAGAAAGATGTAATTCCTAGGTACAGGTGTCCAAATTCAATCTAATTTTATTTATACTCGCCGTGCCAAAACATGCCATATGGTTGAGCGATCATCTCTCGTGCACCTGATATAAGGCCGGGCGGGCCTTCGGTAGACTACAAGCGGACTGGAACTGCCACCAAAGTAAACAGCCCGGGACCAGGGTCCTTACAATATACCAGCGCGCTTCTCCAAATAACAACTACTATACAAAGCACCAAAGTCTCTGAGTCCCAACTGCGAAACACTCCTGCAAGTGAGTAAACATGAAAGCTAAGTACAAGACCCATCATAGACCCCCACCTCCCCTGCCCCAACCGACAAACTGACACCCAACCCGATGGGAACAGAGTGGCCAAAGTCCTTGGTCCCACCAAGCGAGGAGAAGGTAGTTATGGCCCACAACAATTACAAAAAATAAAATAAATCAAAAATATCAAATCCAGTCTTAATACCGTCCCGTAAGCCCAACAAAATAAAAAAAACCTTGACAGTAGAACATACCCACACCACAGAGCCGGCCGCCCACCAAGGAGAAACACTGGGTGCAGCACCAATGCCAATGCACATAACTCAGCCAGGTCCCCAGCTACCGAGGAGGAATGTCACACTTGCAATGGGTGTGACCGCCAAGCCCCAGTGTTCAGCCAGGTTCCCAACTGGGCCGGCACACATCAGCCATCACTAGGGGAACTAAGAGCCAATTACCCCTCACCACCCTAAATAAATCGAGGAGGGGGGGGGACAAATCTCAGGGTCAAAGCCATCCCCACACCACTCGTAGGCGGGGAGGAGGCCGAAAAGACACTGTAAATACCCACGATGGGACTGTATCGTGGGAAATGGATGGATGAAGAAATGCTGTGTAGATGACGAGCCACCAAGCGATTCGAATCTTATCGATGTAAAACCAAGGAGCAGAAGCCCTCAGCCAACAGTGGAGAAAGGATATCAGCGAAAGCGAACTCAAGCTATCCAGTCTCAAACCTGTGATCCCATGGGAAACCAGTGACACAACCCCCCTAAACCAATAAAATGAAAGCAAAATCCACCAGGAAACAAGAACACTAGGAAACGCTACCATCAGTATACATTAATCGAAATGAAGGTCCAATTGTAAAGCAATGCTCGTGACCAACCAAGAAGGCAGAGGGAATCCCCAAGGGGAGCCATGGTAAAGAAGACCTCCAGGCCCGCAGGTGAGGAAGAAAGGGTGTCCAAATTATATCTAATTTTATTTAAACTCGTCGCACCAAAAGATGGCTTATGATCAAGCGATCATCTCTCATACACCTAGCATAAGGCTGGGCAGGCCTCTGGCAGACCACAAGCGGATCGGAACTGCTACCGAAGTGAACAGCCTGGGGCCAGGGTCCCTACAATATACCGGCATGCTTCTCCAAATAATAACTACCATACAAAGCGCCAAAGCCTCCCCCCCCCAACTATCACAACCTCAGCGAGCAAGTAAACACGGAATCTAAGTAAAACCCATTATCGATCCTCGCCTTCCCCATCCCAACTGACAAACCAACACCCAACCCGACGGAAACAGAGCGACCGATGTCCTTGGTCCCACCAAGTAAGAGGAAGGTAGTTACGGCCCGCGACTATCACAAAAAATCAAATAAATCAAAAAATATCAAATCTGGTCTTAATACTGTCCTGTGGTCCCATCCTCCATAGTAGAAAATCCCTACACCAAGGCCTCACTGACCCCGGTCCCTCTGCGTCCACTGTCGATGCTGACGCCTCTTACCACCAGAGTTGTCACCAGGGCACACCGGCACCAGTCCCTCATCCTCCTGCACTACTACCTCCTCCACTAGTGCCCGCTTCCTCACCTGCTGGCCTGGTATCCACAGTGTGAGGAAGTCTGCCATAGAGACCGGAGTCTCAATAACATTCCCCCTACACTCAGGAGGGGAGCTCATCGCTCGCCATGCCATAGGGGGTACCGACAAGGCCCGATGGCCAGACTAACAAAAGCTGGGTGCAAGCTCCGGACCATAAACAGTCTCCCTCAATGCCTTAACAATCCAATCCACTGATGCAATGGAGCCCTCAGAGGACTCCTCGAAGGAGGAACCGTCCGACATAGCTGGAGGAGGGAAAGAACTGACCAACAAATCTGCGAACCAAGGCACACAGGCACCCTGGATGCCATACAAGCAGGGTCAGCCACCACCGCGGGCTGAACCATGAATGGCTCAGGCACCTGCATCCCAGAAGGGAAGGATGCCACCGTGGGCAGTTGCACCACCGCCACCTCCTCTTCCTCAGCCACAACCCTGCAGGGAGGTGGCAGATTCTCATCAATCCCGCCAAACGAAGGGGAGGGTGGACACCTAGCCGATGCCATGGCCGCACACTCCAGCTCCGACCAATGGAGATGGCGGGAGAGAACCAAGACGTGGTGGCAAAGGCGGGAGACCTCCTTCTGAAGAAGAGAAGCCTCATCCACCAATACTGACAAGGAAGACAAGGCCGTAGCGACCTTGCTTGCTGAAAGGGAAGAACCTCGCTTAGATATCGAAGCGACTAACCCTAGACGATGAACGACGGAAATGAAGAACCTAAAGACAACCACAAAAGGGTAAAGCCTTTCGAGGTTAATAAATGTAAGTGAAGGTAAAGATGCCTGCACAAACAAAGACCTGAAGTTATCACAAGAAAAAGTCAGGGACGACGTGGAGTTTAGGTAGATCCTTGGAACATAAAAAAGGATGTTCAAATAATATCTAAGTTTATTCATACTGGTCGCGCCAAAACATGGCTTATGATCGAGCGCCCCCACGGCAGCAGCTTAACACCAGCCAGGATCCACCGCTGGGACTGGGGCCCTGCTACCCCCACTAAAAAAAGGCAACTAAATACAAGATACTAATCCTCCGTTCCTGTACCGTTAACCACTCCGGTGAGCGAGCACCAACACCAAAGCTAAAGTACAAGTCCATCAACAGTTTAGCACCCATCCGCTCCACCTAGTCAGGCCATGGAAATCCCAGCACAATTAATAAATCACTACCACTGGCAGCATTGCTCCAGCCTTGCACCTCATTCCTCATAATATCATAACAAAAGAAATCCACCAGCATCAACTCTACCCAGTACCCAAGAAAACGTTCCAGTACTGTTCCTTGAAAGGGCCATGACAGAGGGGGGGTACGAAGCCAGTTTCCCCTAAGCAATCAGTCAAGGCAAGCCTAACAGCCATACCCCTGGTACCATAATAGCCAACCCGAGACACCCCTAGGGTATTGTTGTTATAGGTATCCCAACCTATGTAAAGTCATCCATGTCCACCTCTTCTTCATGTTCCTCTGAAACCTCAGACTCTTAGGTAGCTGGACAGGGGCGAGAAGGGCAAACAGGCAGGTGGGATTTGTGTGGGCCATCACAGTTCATACACCTAGGTGTGGTGTAGCTGCAGGGAAGGCCACAAAGGTGGCAAGTAGCGGTAGGGCAGGAGTGATCCCCAGTAGCATGAGGGAGGAGACACCAGCGGCAGAAAGTAGGTGAAGTGCATTCGATGCTGTAGTGGCCAAACTTGTGGCAATTGGCACATTGAGTGTATTTGTTGAAGTGCAGGCGGCGCTCAGTACGGTAGGTATTGGAGAAGGCAGAGAGGCATTTGCCAAGGAAAGAGGGAGCCTTAGGTCCAGTGATGGAAATAACAGCAGTTGTGGTGAGTTTGCCAATCCGTGCTGAATCAGGAGTGAGCTACCTTGGCTGCTCGGTAAGAGATAAGCCTGAGTGGAAAGTAGTGAGTTCTTGGGCAAGGGATGCCAGAGAGGTAGAGGTAGCAATGCCATATACCAGAAGCTGGGTGGCAGGGGTATCGAGGTGAATAGTGGAGGTGCCCGGAATAAGGTGCAAGAAGGTTCCAACTTTGCTGTTAACAGTCATAGCTCTAACCGTGTCCATGGTGGTAAGGGTGACATGTCCATCCTGAAAAGAGACAGATTGGATGAGAGTGGAGGTCAAGGCCTAGTTGATGCCATCGCGTAGCTGGACAGCAGTGGTAGTGAGGGGGGTAGCGTCTCGTTTAATGATAAGCCGACGCACGTACATGGTAAGGCCCTTTTTCTTATTGGTAAGCGGCTTAGCCGAGGTAGAGGAGGGTTTGGCTGGCTTGGGGCCAGGCTTTGCTGGTTTCTGAAAGGGCTTCCTTGCCCTCCTAGTAATTGTAGTTCAAGAAGGAGGAGCTGCGGGGCCAGGAGGTTGGGCATGGGTAGCAGGTAGTGGAGAAGCAGAGGGCTGCTCTGTAGCATGGGTGGTAGGAGGTGCTAGCGGGACAGTGGTAGGAATAGGCTGAGGTGGGATAGAGGCGCAGAGGGCATCCACTTCCTCAGTAAGGGTGGTGATGTGCTCGGTTAGCCTATCAGTCACCTTCCTGTAGTCTTCGTGCAAAATTTGTATCATGTGGATTATAATAGGAAAGGCCTTTCCAAACGTGTTTGGTGCTGTGAATCCATGTGACTCAAAGAACTCATCGAACATACTCATGAAAGCCCTGTTAGGCTTATCAAAGTCATCCTGTGAGTATCGTGATAGACTTGTAGTGGTGCCACTGCATGGCCGTTTAAGCAAGGGGGGGCCTTGAGGCCAGAAGATAGGTGATAGCTGACTCTGCAAAGCCCCATCAGGCTACATAGGAGGTTGCAGAACGAGAGGGGGTAATGACCCTATGATGAAAATGATGAGGAGAAACTTTGACCCCAGGTGGGCTAAAGAGAAGGTATCGTGATGGATAAGATAATTCCCTGGCAAGTAAGAAAGGGTATCCACAGGAGATTACCAGATTGCGTAAAGAACATAAAATATAAGGGGATACACCCCCTTATATACAAGAAAATCCTTCCTGATCACTAATACAAAAGAAAACCCTTGGTGTTGCACGCAGCCATGATTCTTCCTCCATGTTCTACCAAGTTCCGTTGCGTAGCAACATGTTCCAATTACAATACAAAGGAAATCCTTCACATAACAATCAAGGAAAGTACCGCCAATAGCGGTAACACTAGTTCTATGCATATTCCATCTCCATCTCTGGGTGGCCGTGACACCATGGGCCAGCAGCGGGTTGAGCAGAGCCAGAAGCAAATGATCATTAGCATGGTAGATTCTGTTCCACCCCCTATACAGAATGGAATCTGGCCCAGGGGCAGAGTTAGAGGATGAACACTGGAGAACAGCAGAGACTTCAGCAGGTGTAATGCCTGGAACTTCAAGAAACAGGTAGGAGGAGAAAGGATATATGAAGACCTGGAGGAGGAGCAGGGAAAAAGTGTGTCAGGAGAGCTGAGTTGATCTCCATCGGAGAGTGTGCATTGGGAAGTGAAGGGAACCTTCCTGGAGCATGCCCATAGGCGAATTTCTTAGCTGTCCATATAGACTAAGAGTCAACTCCAGAAAGGAATGTCCTTCAATGAGCAGCCTTGGCTCTAGTGATGGCCTTGAAGTAAGCAGCATGACCTAGCTTGACCTGGACTAGGGAGACCTCTTGGCGCCATGCAGCATGTGGCACCGAGTAGTAACAGAGACGAAGTTCTGATAGGTCAGGTGACTAGCAGGGTTTAGAGTAAAGGGAGGGCCTCTTCAGGGGAGTTACGCCCAGAGGGACCAAGGTGATAGATGGAAACAGAGTACGGTACCGGTATAATACTTGCACTGTGCTCGAGTCTGTATCGTATCTACCCGTACCTGCATCCACCAGTCATGAGGTGGTTGTCGCCCATATCTAACCAGGAGGGGAAGGAGCATGCCTTCAAACAGAAAATAAAGCATGCCAATACATGCCCAAACAGGAAATTCCAGACGAGTAGTGCAAAGTCCAACCAAGCACTGCAAGTACTGTACTGTATCATACTTCGCTACTTTGAAAGCAATCGGACCTGTACCCCTTGGGCATCCATGTACCAGTAGTCAATAATCCGCGGGAAGGGAAGAAAGAAGGTGTGGAGGATATCCCAGTAGAAATTGGCTGGTGGGTTCAGGCTTCGTCTTCTAATGTTTTTGTTGGGTCCAGACTGGGGGAAAGTTACTGGGGAGACAGGGAAGGAGAATTGCAGGCCAGTAAGGTATCTCCATCTGAGAGGCATTGCAGCGTTTTGTTCAGAAACTGATGATACTCCTGAGAGGCACTGGCGCAATGCAGCCTTCCGCGCCAAACCTTTCATATGAGCATGATACAGTATCATACTGTGCCCTACTGTGCCCGTACCGGCTCTGACACTACGGCGTGTTATAGTGCTGTGGCACCTTGCGGTGTTCGCCCCCGCGTTAGGGCAGGTAATGGCAGAATGGTAACGTAATCTACAGGGAACCGGGGTGTCGCAGGGATGGGGGATTTCCTTTTTTTTGTCTCAAGTAGGACAAAGTAATAATAGATACCCTACTTGTGATACGATGTGAATAACAACAGAAGTCAGAAACCTCACGATGGGAAGAACGAAGCCTCGCACCAATGACTATCGTGAAGAGTCACTCCAGAAAGCAATAAAAGCTGTTCAGAATGGTCTTGAAGGAGGTGTTCCTGCTGCAGTGGAGATCTATGGAGTTCCTCGATCAACACTATACTACCGTCTTTCGGGGGTACAGAGGAGCCGGTATGTGTCTCATGTTATCCAGCAGTGCCTGCAGGAGAGTGAGGAGAAAGCGATTGTGAAGTGGTGCTTCGATATGGATGATAGAGGCTTTCCTGCTAGGCTTGATAATGTTAGGGAGATGGCACTTCATTTAGAATCAAAAAGATTAGGAAGGATAAGTGAACCACTAGGAAAGAATTAGATAACTCGTTTTCTTAATTGACATTCAAGCCTAGCGATAAAATTCAGTACCCAACTAGAGCGCCAACAAGCTCAAGCGAATGATCCGCGTATCACAAAGGATTACTTTAGAAAACTAGCGAAACTGGTTAGAACCCATGGTTTGAAAGCCTGCCAAATATTCAATATGGATGAGAAGGGCTTTCTTATGGGTCAGGTAGTATGAGCAAAGGTTCTGTGTCATCGGGGAAGGCGAAACCCCCAGGTAACGCATGATGGTGGTCGCGAACTTGTAACTGTTGTTGAGACAGTTAGCACAGCTGGGCTATCACTTTCTCCTCTGATTATATACCGAGGAAAAGCCCAGTACCTGGGCTGGTATGCAAACTTAACTGCTAAAGAGGATGATTATCAGTTTAGCTATTCTCCAAAAGGCTGGATAGATGACCAGCTTGCACTCCTATGGCTTGAGATACTATTTGAGCCTCAAACTGCCAAAGTGGTCGGAAAATTACATCGACTTCTTATTATCGATGGGCATGGCTCCCACATCATCTATGCATTTGTTAAGTTTTGCATTGAATACACTATACTCCTTCTCTGCCTTCCCTCACACTCTACCCATCTCTTGCAACCTTTAGATGTTGGACTCTTCTCTCCCTACCAGCCCTTCTATGGTTTAGCAGTTGACAACCACATGCGCTCCGGATGAAATGCTGGTGATAGTATCAAGAAAGCAATTTTTTTGCCTTTTGTTATGGAGGCATGGGTGAAAACATTTACTTCACAAAGCATACGTCATGCTTTTGAAGTCTGCGGTATATGGCCTCTCTGTGCTAGGAAAGTTTTAGGAAGAATGGTACCCGAAGCAGTCGCCCGTCGTGATACTGTAGGCCTCATTGCAACTCCAAGAAAAAGTAAAGATATCCACCATAGAATAATGGCAGCTGAGAGAATGCTAGATGAGAGTCTAGCATTATTATCGCTCTCAGAATCTGGACAACTACCACCTACGGCACTATCGAATTCTACCACTCAGCTTACTTTATCAGTTAAAACAATCCTTCGAGGCCTCGGCCATCATCTTGAGATGGAAGTTGCATAACGAGAGCTGTATCAAGAGTACTCATGCCGCCTGCAACAACCTGTACCTCTTAAGAACCAGACTGACCGCCGAAAGCTTTCCGAAGTACAAATCCTATCTGGTGCATAGCTTATAGGATTGAGGAATGCTAGACTGGAAAAGGATTCATGAAAGTGGGGACAACAGCCAAAAAGTCATTCCTGAAAGGCCATTCAACTCAACAAACCTAAGCGAACCACTTCTCAACCTCAAGCAACAAGCATAGTCACATCTACCGAGATCTGAGAAGGCTCAGCATCTGAAGAGACTCAAGATAATGATATTGAGATATTAAGTGATGAAGAGTGGAATTTGGACCTGGAAACGTCCGATACTTACCACCAGACTCGGCATACAAAGGTTGCAAAATCCTCTGCAGTGGCTTCTTCATCTGTGGTACCCCCTCTAGATATGCACCTTCGCTCACGAAAGACCTGACTCTTCCTCCTCCTTTCAATTCTCTTTCCTACCCTCCTGTATGGTATTGCCCCCTCTAATATGCTTTCTTTTTATTCTTACTAACTTCTGAACTCTTTCTAGTTTCTTCTCTTATGGCCTCATTCTATTTCCTTGGTCAGGATTATCTTCCTTCTTTTCTTACCTTTTTCTGACTTTCTGAGCACTCAGTATCTCAAAAAGAAAACGCACGGGGGTTGTCTCAGATATTGCGCAATGCCGGATCCCGGATCTCAGTGATGTCTCGTTTTATGATAGTTGACGTTACGGTAGGGATGATTTGAGCTTTATTGTAGGTGAGGCAAGCCACCGTATGATGGCGTGGTCGTCGGGGCTCCGACATTGGCGTGGGCTTTCGCTTTTGTTTGTGCATTATCCGTCGCTTGATACCCCGCAATACCCCGATTGGGACCCTGAGCCTCCTGAGCGCTTTTTTGAGCCGCAAGATGGCCCTGTTTGCCCACCCCTGAGCTCCACCCGACACCCACATTTTACCACTGTGATATCAACTAATACCATCTTTGAATCCTACATCATCTGCATATAATGCTGATCGGAATCTGTGGCCGTGCGTATCAATACTCCAGGGCCCGCAGGGCTTGTATGGACTAATGATTATTCCAATAGGTCTCTGCGCTGGGAAGACGGAAGTAGCAAGGTACCTGCAGACAAAACATGCCTTTACCCTCCTTCAAATTGCCGCCACTGGCGACGGCCGCAATTGCCCATCGTGGACCGATGGGGAGAAGAGCTACCCCTCGTCTAAGAGCCTACTCGACCACGTAACCCAGCACTGGTCCAAGAGGTTCGTTATGCTGGGAGTGGGTTCGGTGGAGCCCAGGGTCCTGGACAATTTTTTGCGCCGCCCATTCTTCTTGCTATTGAGCGTGGACGCACCGACATTGGTTCGATGGCAGCGGTATCAAAAGAGGTTCGCCACATGATATTTATCTGTACGAGGGAGGTCATGTTGATCGAGTTGCGGGAAGGATTGATAGTTCATCACAAGAACGGACCCTCGAGTCCTTCGTTCAGGAATGCGACACAAGCATGTACCACCCAGACCACGGGATGGCACACCTTGTCCAAAGGTCTACCATCCGACTCCTAAACACGACGAACTCTCTCGAAAGCCTACACCAGAACCTCGACGTCCTAAGTCTCGAGGACGAATCCCGCCTACGGCCGAGCTGGGACGCCTACTTCATGCAACTGGCCTCCCTCGCCGCGCGCCGGAGTAATTGTATGAAACGCCGTGTTGGGTGCGTGCTCGTCCGGGGGAAGCGCGTTATAGCAACAGGTTACAACGGTACGCCGAGAGGTCTGGTGAATTGCAATGAGGGTGGCTGCAAGAGGTGTAACAGTGGCACTTCAAGAGGGGTTGGGCTCACCACTTGTCTTTGTATCCATGCCGAGGAGAACGCCTTGTTGGAGGCGGGGAGGGAGAGAGTTGGAGATGGGGCGACGCTGTATTGCGATATGTCTGTACCCGCTATTGTTGTTGAATTGGTGAGTTTTTCGAGTTTTTACTGATCAGTGTGGTTGGGTATAGGTGCCCGTGCTTGACTTGCAGTATTAAAATTGTGCAGATGGGCGTTGCGGAAGTGGTTTATAGTCATGAGTATAGTATGGATAATGAGGTATGGGAGTTATTTTCTGTTGGGTGAAGTAGTGGCTTACTGGATGGTAGACTGCGATAGTTCTAGAAGCTGGTGGGGTCAAACTTCGAAAGTTCTGCCCTGTATGTTTGGCACCATCATGTTAGGAAACCGCGAGCGCTGACCGGTGAACAGGCTAAAGAGGGATTGTTATCCGTTTGATCTGCGTTTGGGAGTGGCGGTTGGTGGTGATGGTGTCAAATGCTTGAGTGAGTTTATAGATGGCCCTGCGAGTAGTGAGGCTCGCAACGGTGTGCTTCAGCTGGGCTATGACAGCCACAGAATCAACCTGTGCGTGGGGATGCGAGTATCGAGGTGCTATAAACAATCTATGATGGAACAATACTCGTATCGGTAATCGTATTATACTCGTGGTGTGGCTCAAACGAGTCTTCTTTTTCATTGATATATGGAGGAGCTAAACCCTAGAAACTCAATCCTTAGTCTTGGCAAAAAAAGTTGGGTGTCAAGAGCTCGCTCGTTCCCCCAAACATGCCTGAGATGAAACTGCCCTTGCACAACAACAAGTGCGGTCGATAAATATATTCGTCACGTGCCTTATCTAAGGACAAATCGCAGCCAAAAGATGCACCGAAACTTTCTTATTAGACTCACGTGACGAATATATCTATCGGCCGCACTTGTAGCCCAAGGCAAACCAACCACACCATACACACCCGCCGCCACCCTCGTCCGGCTTTAAAAATGTCAAAGGTTCACCTGCTGGATACAGTATCGTAAGTCATTCGACCCTTGATTGTCAGTTCCCAACTGTAAACCCCCAACGGGAAGTCTGAAAATTACAAACATGCTAGGGGAAACATCTGCTCTCTCGTGAACGCGATTGAGCGAGTCGGCTGTGAGATCGAATGGATTAAGTCGCCGGAAGACCTTGCCACCGCCGAAGTACCCCACTTTCCCTACTCCCTATCAATTTTCTCCGACTAATTGCTCCTAGCGCGTCATCTTCCCAGGAGTCGGAAACTTCGGCCACTGCATGCAAACCCTCTCCAATGCCGGATACACTGAGCCACTAAAGGCCTTCATAAATAGTGGCAAACCTTTCATGGGTATCTGCGTAGGTTTGCAGGCGCTCTTCACCGCATCCCAAGAATCCCCTTCGACCCCCGGGCTCGGAATAATTCCCGGAACACTGAGGCTCTTCGACTCAGCCACGAAGTCCGTTCCGCACATTGGGTGGAATTCTGCTGCTACGAGAGGGGGCATTGAAAGGTCGTTTTATGGGCTGTGCCCGTATAGCAAGTACTACTATGTCCATTCTTACGCAATGCCGGTGGACGGTGGTGTGCTAGCAGGCGGATGGGACGTTGCCACGGGGGTATACGGCGAGGAAGAGTTTGTCGGAGCCATTGGCAAGGGAAATGTCTTTGCTACACAGTTCCACCCGGAGAAGAGCGGTACCGCGGGGTTGCGCGTTCTTAAAGCCTTCCTGAACGACCTTTGCACCTCACCCTTAACCGACGTTCGAGTGGCCGAGCGCGCCGAGAGGTCGGGACTAGGAGGACTAACGAGACGAATAATTGCCTGCCTCGATGTGCGCACAAACGACCAGGGTGATCTGGTAGTCACCAAGGGCGACCAATACGATGTCCGCGAGAAGTCCGCCGAAGGCACAAGCCAGGTGCGAAATTTGGGGAAACCGGTTGAGCTTGCGAAACGCTATTTTGAAGACGGCGCCGACGAGATCACCTTCCTGAATATCACGAGTTTCCGGAATTGCCCGTTGGCAGATCTACCCATGCTCGAGATCCTTCGCCAGACCAGTAAAACCGTGTTCGTACCTTTGACCATCGGCGGGGGGATTAAAGACATAACTGACCCGGATGGGACCGTCCACCCTGCACTCGAGGTGGCGACGTTATACTTCAAGAGTGGCGCCGATAAAGTCTCCATAGGAACCGACGCCGTCACCGCCGCGGAGGAATACTATGCATCCGGCGAGTGCCTTAGCGGAAATACCACCATAGAAACAATATCGAAAGCCTACGGAAACCAAGCCGTTGTCGTCTCGGTGGATCCGAAACGCGTATACGTCGCCTCCCCCTCCGCTACCCCACACACAACCATAAAAACCGCCTTCGTGGGTCCTCGGGGGGAGGAGTACTGCTGGTACCAATGCACCATCAGGGGCGGCCGCGAAGGCCGCGACATGGATGTCCATCAGCTAGTGAGAGCGGTAGAGGCAATGGGCGCTGGTGAGATATTGCTTAACTGCATCGACAAGGATGGGTCGAATTCTGGGTTTGATCTTGAGTTGATTGATGCGGTTAAGGGCACTATTAGAATCCCGGTCATCGCGAGTAGTGGGGCAGGAGTTCCGGAGCATTTTGTCGAGGTCTTCGAAAAGACTGGAAGTGATGCTGCGTTGGGGGCGGGCATGGTAGGTTTTTTTTCCTCCTTCTGTTTGCTTCCGTGAGGGTGGGGATATCTGTGCTAATGGGTGATAGTTTCATCGGAGGGAGTTCACAGTTCGGCAAGTGAAGGGATATCTAGCAGAGAAGGGGCTGTTGGTGAGGGATGTGGAGGATGGGGGGGCGTAGGTGAGCGTAGGTGGACTGGAATGGTAGAAATCAGAGAGGTCGTGATAGCCAGAGTCCAATTAGATATTTGTCCCATGGCAGTGCTTCCTTTTATCCCATACTGTGGTTCTGCGCGGGTGGCATCATAGTATATCACTCATGTGGGCATTTCCCTAGGAGAAATAGGGATAGTGATATAGGCTAAAAATTTATCTCGTTGCTCTACGGTGCAGACCTAAGTACAGCAACTCAATCAGGCAATTCACTTGCTACATTGTGGACTCCATTGCTGTTACAACTATAGTGAAAGAAAAACCACATTAAATTTTTTGTCAAGCCCCTACCTTATTGGTTAACAACTAATTCTCACTGCTTTTCTAGCCCCTCTTACAGACCTTTTATCAACAAATGATCTCCTGTTATTAGTTTTCCATCACTCCTTCTCAACTGAGTCCCGATTCCTTTACTGCTAATGTCCTTCAGATATAGGGGCAGAGCTGAGTTGCTGGGTTTGGCCTCCTCTCTGGCCTCACTTCACTCTCGCTACATCTTTGCAGCCCAAGAAGAAGCAGTTGCCAGACGCCTAGCCGATGCAGGCCATGCCTGCAAAATCTGTCCTCAGACCCACCCCTCCCTCTACGCTCCCCCTCTCAAAGACTTCACATCCTCTGAGCTTGGGTTCATCCCCATCCTGGCACACCTGATTGTCAAAGTTGACAAACTAGCCTCCTCTCTCTATGCCCAGTCTCACAGAAAAGTTGAGATAGAGGTGCCCTCTATTGAGGTCCAGACTGACCCCACCCTTGTTTCCTGCATGAAGGACCTCACCTCCAAGGTGGATGGCCTCTCCTCCCTCGCTACTCATGTTTCCTATACACCTATGTCACCTCCCGCTGTCCCTCCCCAGCAACCACCACCAGTTCAGCCTAAGAAGATCCTAGTTCAGTGTCAGCTCTGATCCACTTCAGGAACTCTTCCCACCACGGCTGCTCCCCTACCAAGTATTCCTGTCCCTGCTCCCTGGACTGATGCCCTCAAGGGCAGGGCCAACAAGGCCAAAATAAAGCAATCTGTAGCAGCCCAAATTGCCGAGGCCAGCAAGGGCCCCTCCCCTTGGATGAAGCCGCTGTTGCCAGCTACCCAGAGCCAGTTCTATGCACTCAGCTGGAACCCGTCTGGTCCTATGGACCTGGCGGCAATTGGAGCATCTCTTCCTGACATCATGGCCCGAGTCCTCTGTAAGGCTGGCAGCCCTCTTCTCCCAGTCCTAGCTGCCACAGTGAACAAGAATGGTGCTGTCACCTGGACTGCTAACCCCAGGACTCCCTCCTCCTCCTACCCCACATATTTTGGAGCTTTAACCCTGAAGCTCAACCAGACTTTCCTTATAGGAGACAACTTCTTCCAGGACTTTAGGGCAGCTCTGATCTACTCAGACCTTATCATCTATAACCTCCCTGTTAGGGGGTAGGTAACTCTAAAGTCAAGCAAGTATATTCTAGGCCCTGTAATCTTCTGTCTCAGAGATAGTCAAGAAGGCTCATAAAGATAGAAGTAAAGTAGAATGAATATATTGATAAGATCTCTTCTTCAGTCGCTGATGATAGACTTAAAGCTAGGGTATTTTTTTTTTTTTTTTTGTTTAACTCATATATTCTTTGTTAAGGTCCAAGGACCGGCATCGAGGGCTAGCTATAGCAAAAACAAAACCTTAATTCCAAACGCATTCTCCCAGGCCCCAGGGACCAAAACAACCCCCCCAAGACCCTCTGGTATGGGCCTAACCACACATCCCGCCCCGCACAGGGATGATCGTCCTCTACAGGGAAGGTAGGAGAGGGAAGAAAACTCTTCAGTGTCATCTCGACAAGGGAAAGAATAGATTAGGAGACCCCCAAGTGCCCTACATGTGTCTGTGAACGAATATGTCTGCTGTCAGGCCCACAGTAGGACCCTGGCGAAATGCCATGATGGGGCCGGCCAGCTCAACTCAGGAGATAGTGTAATACGAAGGTAGGCCAACTGGTCGTTTGGCCGGGGATGTGCCACAAGGGTGGAGAGAGAAAGACAGACAAGGAATGCCAGCAACCTTGCATACAGGGAGCAGCCGATACTGGTAAGAAGGGAGGGGGTAGATCCTGACTGTGAGGACTCTGGTTGTGGAAAAGGCTGGATGATGTCTGTGGTAACATCAGAGCCAGGAGAGGATTGTAGCGCTGTCGTAACGATGGCAGAAGTGAAAGAAGCACCAGGAGATCCTGCCGCAGAGGGAGGGAGGGAGGAGCAGGCCGGAGCACTACCTCCTCAGTAGTGATGGGACCCGAGGGCCCAGGCAGTAGGGTGCCAGCTGATCCTGAAGGAGAGGACAGGAAGGGGGCAAGGCAAACAAAGATCAGGCCAAACGATACAGTGGGAGGCTGCAACTGGGGTCACAGGAATAGCTGGTGTTTTACGGTGTCTCTCATGTAGTCCCTTGTTCTGGGAGAGATAGCCTCAATGTAGTGGAAGGGATCCTGTCACAAACTGTGACTAAGCAAGGCAGATTTCACATAGCTCGGGTTTCCGAGTTGTAGGTATGTTGGGATTTCACATGACGCACATTAGTACGCTATAGGTTATTATGTTTACCTGTTCGTGACTCACAGTTGTGAGTCACACGATGTTATGATTTTTGCACATGACTTATACTCATGAGTCATGGATTTCACTCAGGTGACGCGAGTTGCGCACCTGATTTGGTTATTATGGTTTTGATAGGCTTTAGGCATGATGAGCAGCGACTCATAGGAGTCGTCTGATGGATTTCGCATGACTCATGGTTATGAGTCACAGGGTTCGCGTGACGAGGGGTATGAGTCACACCAGGTGAAGAGCTACTATATAAAGGGGTCACTAGGACCTTGAGTATGAGCTCTTCACACGTTCTTCTTGTTTATTTCCTACCTTCAAGTTATTATCAATAAAACCTACCTTTACGCTCTTTAAGATTTATCTTAAGAAACCCAAGAATTGTCTTTCCTCTCACGAGAGGAGATTAAGTCCTAAGCGAGGACTAAGGAGAAAAATAAGGAGATAGGCGCGAACACAATAGTAGTCATAGGACTGGACTATAGGGATCGCGTAGACACAGGTCTGAGAACTATCACCTTATAGATAAGTATCCTTACCTGCCGCTAGGTCCTACTCGGTAGGATTCTTAACAGATCCCACCACCTGCCACCCACGATAGCCCAGAGGACAACCAGCCCATCTGACCGTCGAACTATTACCCAGCTGCCAAAGCCGACAGTGCAGATGATAAGCGAGATCTTGCAAAAGTGGAGTAGAGAGGAGAGAGGCCTGATGATGAGACCTCCAGGGAGGGGAGAGGACCTCCATCAAGCAGGGGCGAGATGTCAGATGAGGGATAGGATGGAAGAGAAGTCCTGATGGGCAGAAATATGAAAAGCATCAGCCTGCACATCCCAGTGGGGGTGTGCAAGGCTAAGAAAAGGTGGTAAAAGTTCCTTGGTGTTGAGTCATTCCCAATTAGGAAATATTTTTCAATGACCGGAGGTGTAGCAGAGATAGAGGATGACTGAAAGCTAGGGATTATTTTTTTTTTTTGTTTGACTCATTTTATTATTTGTTTATGGGACAAAAAAGTATATGGAGCGCTAGCTATGATGCCTAAAAAACTGCCGCCCCCCAGACCAGGCCGAATGACAGAGCTAAAAAAACCCTCTGGGGTAGAAAAAACTACTCGCGCCCGAAATCCTTCCCATAGACTACGAACTAATAACCCCCACCGCCAAGTGACAAAAGAAAGCTAGCTACCCAACAGTCAACCAAGAACAAGCCTAACCCCAAGAGCGAAACACCTAAAGGCAGAAACCCAAACTGAACCCCTCAGGACCAATGGCCACTACTCAAATCCATGATAGGAACCCCTAGGCCATATGGTGAGGACCAGGGGGAGAGAGCCGAAGCCTCAGGCTAATAGGGTATAAGAGAAACCACACCGAAAGTAGCGACCAAGAAGCAAGGAGAGGAGGTGTGTGGCAGGCGTGCCAGTAACCGTGTGTCCTCCAGGACATTCGACTATCGAGGCAGTAAGGTGCCAGCTTAAGAGGAGGTGGCAGTAGGGTGCCAGCCAATCCAACCATGGAGAGGAGTCCTAAGCAAAGCAGGTGTTTTACCGCATCTCTTATGTAGTTCCTTGTTCTGGGAGAGATAGCGTCACTGTAGTGGAAGGGATCCCACCACCTGCCAGCCAAAAAGGTCCCAAAGAGTAGAGGAGGGATAGACCCAATTCTGTGAACGACAACTATTGGTAACTGCGTTCGTGTCCAACTAGGCAGCCTCTTACGGGGGCAAGAGAATGGAGAGATTGACCGTAGCCTGTAAGCTGTTCTCTCCTACTGCAACTGTAGTCCCGGCCGTCTGTTGAAGGTGGAAAAGGGGGTTGCCGACCGTGCTAACGCCTAAGCAAGGCGGGGTAGGAAGAGGGGAAACATCACGAAGATGAGAGGCCTCAACCAGGGATGGAACCAAGGGAATCAAGAAATAAGTCAGGACCCCAAGGAAGAAGGGAAGCGAGTCCACCTCCTGTAGCCTAGGCGAGATGGAGGGAGATGGGGGGGTGCTGCTACACAATGAAAGGCACGATAGTAACCATGGTGTTGAGTTTTCAATCACTGGAGGTGTAGCGGAGACGGAGGATAACTGAAAGCTAGGGATTTTTTGTTTTTTTTTGTTTAACTCATATATTCTTTGTTAAGGTAGAAGAACCTGCATGGAGCGCTAGCTATGGCAAAAGCAAAACCTTAATTCCAAACACATTCCCCTGTACCCCAGGGACTAAAACAACCCACCCAAGACACTCTGGTATGGGCCTAACCGCACATCCTGCCACGCACAGGAACAATCGTCCTCCACAGGGAAGGCAGGAGAGGGAAGAAAACTCTTCAGCATCATCTCGACAAAGGAAAGAATAAATTAGGAAACCCCCAAGTGCCTCTACAGGCGTCCGCGAACGAATGTGTCCGCTGTCAGGCCCACAGTAGGACCCTGGCAAGATGCCATGACGGGGCCAGCCAGCTCAACCTAGGAGATAGTACAATACTAAGGTAGGCCAACATGTCATTCAGCCGGGGGCAGGCCGCAAGCGTGGAGGGAGGAAGAGAGGGTAGAAATGCCAGCAACCTGTCATAGAGGAGGGCAGCCAATACTACCAAGGACAGAGGGGGTAGACCCCGGCCGTGAGGAGTCTGGTTGTGGAAAAGGTTGGATGGTGCCTGTAGTGACACCAGAGTCAGGAAAGAGTTGTAGAGCTGCCGCGAGGGTGGCAGAAGTGAGAGCAGCACCAAGTGATACTGGCGCAGAGGGGAGGCGTGAGGGGTAGGCCCAAGCACTACCAATTTAGTAATGATGGGGCCCAGAGGCCAAGGCAGTAGGGTGCCAGCAGATCCTGGCAGTAGGGTGCCAGCCGATCCCGGAGGAGAGGAGAGGAAGAGGGCAAGGCAGCAAAGATCCAGTCAAACAATACGGTAGGAGGCTGCAACTAGGGTAAGAGAAGTAGGCAAGGCTACTCCCAAGAGCTCAGAGGACCACCATCCCAACTGACCATCGAGGCATCACCAAGCCGCCAAAGCTAATCATGCTGATGCTAAGCGAGGTGAAGCAAAAGCGGGGTAGAGAGGATAGAGACCTCACTATGAGGCCCCCAGGGTGAGGAGAGGACCCCAATCCTGGAGAGGCAAGATGCCAGATGAGGGAAGGAGTAGAAGAGAGGCCCCGATTCGTAGAGGGATGGAAAGGAACAGCCTGCACCCCCCGGGAGGGGGGTGCGTGGCTATAAAAAAGTGGTGATGATTCCACGGTGTTGAGTCGTTCCCAATTAGGAAATATTTTTCAATGACCAGAGGTGTAGCAAAGATGGAGAATGGACTGATAGCTAGGGATTTTTTTTTTTTGTTTAGACTCATTGATTATTTGATTAGGGTACAAAAAACGTATGGAGCGCTAGCTATGATGACAAAAAACCCATATCTCTCCTCTCGCCACAGGAAAAAGCCAACCTCCCAAGCCCCTCTGGTATGGAGCCAACCACACATCTCGCCTCAAAGAAAAGAAACCCAAGCCTGGCGAGAGAGACAAACAAGGAAATCCTAACTACGAAGAAAGCAGGAAGGGCCAGGAAAACCCACTGAGAAATTGCAAAAAGACAAAAGAAAGGTTAGTAGCGAGCCACGTAGGCCTGGAAGGGCGAGTCCACTGATTCAAGCAGGAAGCGACGCACGAAGCGCGCTAAGATAGCGGCTCCCCCCCAGACCCACTCCGTGGAGGCAGAGCAATACCATGGAGGGAAGGAGGAGATCAGCCGGCCATGGACGTTAACCGCGGGGAGGGGAAGGTGTAGCAGTAGGGTGCCAGCCAATCTGACCGTAGGAAGAGGAGAGCGGAGGGGTAGACCCAAAGAACTTAAACATCGTCTATTAGTATTGTGTGTGTGTCTGACTGGGCAGCCTCTTAGGGGCACAAGAGAATGGGGAGATCGAGCGTAGCCCGTTGGCTGTTCTCCCCTACTGTAACTGTAGTCCTGGCCGTCTGACGATGGTGGGTAAGGGTTGCCGACTGTGAGAAGGCTAAGCAAGGCCAACTCAAGAGGAGGAGAGGACTCCCCATCATACATGGAGGGAGGAGAAAGGGCGAGTAAGGAAGATCATCAACAGCCGCCTAGGTAAAGCAATAGCAGGTGTTTTACCGCATCTCTCTTGTAGTCCCTTGTTCTGGGAGAGATAGCATCACTGTAGTGAAAGGGATCTCACCACCTGCCAGCCAGCCAAGGAGGACCTCCAAACGACCAACCCTCAAGAAGAGAAAGGGCCCAGCGACGGTAGACCGAAGTTGATACCCTGGGCGTGAGAGGAGGGAAGAGCCAGACTGCCCTAGGCCGAGGCCAAAGGCAGGAGTGGGTGGAAAAGTGGTCATGGTTTCGCGATGAAAGTCATGGTGTTGAATTTTCAATCGCCGGAGGTGTAGCGGAGACAGAGGATAGACTGAAAGCTAGGGATTTTTGTTTTGTTTGACTCATTTTATTATTTGTTTATGGGACAAAAAGGCATATGGAGCGCTAGCTATGACGCCTAAAAAACCGCCCACCCCCGGACTAGGCTGAACGACAGAGCTAAAAAAACCCTCAGGGGTAGAAAAAAGTACTCCCGCCCGAAATCCTTCCCGTAGACCACGAACCAATAACCCCCACCGCCAAGCGACAAAAGAAAGCTAGCTACCTGACAGTGAACCAAGAACACGCCTAACCCCAAGACCGAAACACCTAAAGGCAGAAACCCAAACCGAACCCACTAGAGGCCAATGGCCACAACTCAAATCCATCATAGGAACCCCTAGGCCATATGACGAGGACCAGGAGGAGGGAGCCAAAGCCCCGGGCGCAGAGGGTATAAGGGAAAACACCCCGAAGGTGGCGACAGAGAAGCGAGGAGAGGAGGTGTGTGGCAGGCGTGCCAGCAACCGTGTGTCCTCCGGGACATTCGATGATTGAGGCAGTAAGGTGCCAGCTTGAGAGGAGGTGGTGGTAGGGTACCAGCCGATCCGACCCTGGAGAGGAGCCCGAAGCGAAGCAGGCGTTTTACCACGTCTCTCATGTAGTCCCTTGTTCTGGGAGAGATAGCGTCACTGTAGTGGAAGGGATCCCACCACCTGCCAGCCAAAGAGGCCCCAAAGAGTAGAGGAGGGGTAGACCCAATTCTGTGAACGACAACTATCGGTAACCACGTTCGTGTCAGACTATGCAGCCTCTTGCCAGGGCAAGAGAATGGAGAGATCGACCGTAGCCTGTAAGCTGTTCTCTCCTACTGCAAC
>LN891223.1:0-45180 GCA_900010015.1 Tuber aestivum
TTAGGTGGATCCTTGGAACGTAAGAAAGGGTGTCCGAAGGAGATTACCAGATTGCGTGAAGAACATAAAATATAAGGGGGCACACCCCCTTATATAGCTAGGAAATCCTCCATGATCACTAATACAAAAGCAAACTCTTGGCATGGCGCGCAGCCGCAATCCTTCCGTCAGGTTCTACCAGTCTCCGTCGTGCGGCAACCTATCCCAATCATAAAACCAAGGAAACCCTACTATGCAACCCAGAAAACCACAACCAATATATATGACCAAAAGTCCAATGTCCCTTTCCTATATCAGGCCAGGTGGCCGTGACAAAATCCCATAAAACATGCATAAATCTAAGATGGTGTGAACGGGTAAAATGTAAGAAATAAACCTGAACACCAGATAAGAAAGCACGCCATAATCCCCTAATCATATCATGAAATATTAATGAAATATACGTAATACATACTCCAACTGTAGTAATGTTAATAATAATACCAAGTAGAGGAATATACAATATTATCAAGGAAAATATATATATGAAACGAATTAGGAAATTCAACACCAGCCACCCAAGCTCGGGTAGAACTTCTAGTAACTTCCCATTTGGCTAGCCTACCCACCCCCAGCCGGACTCAGGATCTAACACCAATTCCACTGCGTAAGATAAATTTTCACCGGGGAATAAAAAGGAACAAATAAAAGGCTACACCTTTCTCAGCTAGGAGTGTCGAGTGGGAAACGAATGAAGTCTTTTCTGTTTCCTGCGGATCAACTTAGTTGTCAGAACCGATCAAGGCTATTTCAGCGCAGCCTAGTCATGTAAACTCGCGCCAATGATGTCCTCGCTCCACAGCGCTCGGGGGTTTTATTTCTCGGATTCGGGATAACCGCCGGGAAAATGGGAAAATGGGCTGGGCTTTTGGTGATGCAATACGTTGTGGGAGCTTCGTTGTTGAGCTCCTCGTGAAGGGTTCCAGAGATACCCATGGAGAAGGTGGGTGGGTGGGTAATCATTGAGCTATGGCGGCCTTATAAAACAGAGATTAGCTCAAGGGTGGAGAGACATATATAAACAGGAAAAATGCTCCTCGGAATGAATTCGATATCATGTTCTCTATAATTACCCCATTACCCCATTAATTATCAAGTCAAATCCTGAGAACCCCAAAGATGTAGTCCGGATATCTCCCCCTCTCCCTCTTTCACCTATTACAGCAAACGCAGCTCCAACACCCCCTCTCCCCTCCCACCCATGCTTGTACACCACCTGGGTAATTTAACTTCTGGCGTCCTCACCCGCACCACCATTCACTAAGAACACAACCCACACACAGGTACCCACAGCTCTCACCCCAGGCCGGTACTCCGGGTCCGATCGCTACACCAATTTCGGCTTCTTGGACGTCATAACCGGGGCGGTCCGTGAGAACTTGGGGGCCAGCAAACCCGGCCCGCACAATCCCGCCCACGCCGAGCAGAATCTGAAATCACTAGTGAGACCCCCAACCCACGGGGGGGGGGGTTTCAGCAAGCGAAGCGGCTGGTAGAGCATTTGGATAACGGGTCGACAAATGGAGGATGGGCAA
The DNA here is from genome assembly GCA_900010015.1 of Tuber aestivum. Classification (NCBI taxonomy): domain Eukaryota; kingdom Fungi; phylum Ascomycota; class Pezizomycetes; order Pezizales; family Tuberaceae; genus Tuber; species Tuber aestivum. The sequence goes on from LN891223.1 coordinate 1,575, forward strand.
GGCAACAAAAAATACGGGGTTTCCCGCTTCGACGTGCCTACTGCGATGGAGATGACGGGGTTGATATCGGGCTGGATCCCAACATTCATACAGAGTTGCACTTTGAGAGATATTCGGAATCCAGATTTCATGCAGCCAGAACTGACTTGGAGGCTGGAAAACAGGGCATAGCGTGAATGAGTGGGCATATATATTCAAAGGGATCTCTCTCATCTCTGTAATCGACTCCCTTGGTTGCAACTTCGTGGGCGATGTGAAAGGGGCGATCTTTGGAGCTCCCCATGTGCGCCATCTCCCCCAATCCCCCCTTCTCAAGCTCATTCATACCAAATATACCACTCCCGGGACCTCCCCCCGCTCCATCCAAGCGCCTGAAAACTGATGAAGGTGAATGGAGAGCACGGATGAATGAAGCAACACAAGTGCGATGAAATGCAAGAAAGTGAGGAAGGATGATGAAAGAATGGATGATGGTGAAATCTAACAAAGAACTGATGGTCGAAACCTCACCTCTAGCTAAGGACAGAATGGGAGATATATATCTCCTAAGCAACCAGAACTCTGGAGCTTTGAGGAAACACCACGAACACAAAAGAACTACTCATCCTGATGAACCATGATCCTCCATGCTCCCCAACAATCTAAAGCTCTCATGAACCTCTAACAAAGAACCAGATGCCTAGAGGCATCAGGCGTGAAAGAAACCAAACCACATCACCAATGCCCTGTGGCAACAGGAAACATCATCAACAAGAAACCCAACAGCTAAGCCGTAGAAGCATGAACCATCTATCCGCATAACAACCAACTCACATGCCCGATAGGCACTCCAACAAAAACGGCTGCGAACTCCTCCCGGCATTCGGTGACTTCAAGTTCTCCCAAGAAGAAACCTCCCTAATCACAGAATGGTTCCCTCATAATCCACACGAAGTCACCTCCAAGGCGTCCAGCGCGCCCGTAGCCGCATTCGACAATCTCCCGGAATCCCGATTATACATCCCTGACGGCATGCCCGTGCCAGCCAATATCGAAAAGCAGAATTTTACCAACCCTTAGGACAGATTCCCGCGCAGACCTCCTTCAGTTTCTTTTCTTAGAACAAACGCGACCGGAGGCTCCAGGGGTAGTGTGGAGGACCTCTGAGACGTCAGTGAAAACGTCGCTGCACCGGTAACTATTAAACCCGGCCATGAGGGGGTTGCATGGTTGGGTCTCTTCTTTACACCCCTCTGAGGGACATTCGCTAACGCCCCGCCAGTACCCGCACCCCGGTGAATGTAACTTTCCCCCCTCCGGCTGAGCTCGCACCAGAGCCCTCGATGCCCTAACCACTGCAAGAACATTCGATTATGACGTCTGCGAATTCAGATATATTACCATTGATCAGAGAGATCACCTCGAGAATGCCGGTGATGAGGAGGTGGTTGTGCTTGAAGTTTTAAAGGCGCCTCGATTTCAAGTTACCCCCCCGGGGGGGATGGCATGGACCCAGTTGAAGGTTAAACAAAACACCCTTGGGTTTAGTTGATGCGACACTCGAGGGGCCGTCGAAGGAGAAGGCGTTTGCTGCTGCCGGGAAGTCGTAGGATAGAATAAAGATTTGATAAGCAGGTAGGTTGCTTGTATTTTGGGTAAAGCTGTAAACTAAAGTTCTAGTTTGAATCTTTGGCTGTTGGAGGGGGTGGTTGGTACGATGTCGGCAGTATTTTGTCGGTTTTCCAGGTGAACAGTCCTTTATATATTCAATAGAGGTACCATACCAGTGTTTCCCCAGAGAAACCTTGATCATAACGGGAACAGGTCCCAGAGTGTGTTCAAGGTATTGAGTCTCTTTTCGAAAACCTTCTTCAAATCCACTCCACCCAGGGAGATTAATATCTCTGCTAAAAGGAATCCGCAAAAGTTAATTAGGGGATACTCTACTTGAGCCCAGTTTTTACTAACAGCCAGAGGACATAAAGACCTTCCCATGAACAAACCATTAAAGCAGAGCAGTCCATGCAAGCATGTTGAAAAATGATTGTTACGGAGGTAATGATCGATGGTGAGGGTTTACGCAGTGAGTAGAATGGCTCGAGTGGAGACATGAGATTTCACTTAGGTGAAGATGAAGACCATGATTGATTGTCATGAGGTGATAGAAAGGAAGAACTTTAAGGGGAAGGTAAGGTACAGGAAGCCGTTATCCCGTGAGGGGGAAAACAAGGAAGAAAAGACAAGGATTAGAAGGGTTTTCATAGCTTACGCGCCCTCTAGCAGTGTGCACGTTTACCACTACAGCCTCCGTGTGCGGCCATCAACTATTTCCAACAGGGCAGAAGATAATATCTCCGAGTGATCCTACATGACGCTGTTGTTTCTGATGTTTCATAAGCGAGAATTCTGATTGGTCCCACCTCAATCCCTGACCCGCCAGCCCACCAAAAACACTTTCCCCACCAAAAGCCCAAATCATCACCAATTTCCATCCCCCCAATTGCGGAGGAAGAATGTTACCGACACTTCGCCTTTTCGCCCAAGTCGGCACCCAGCGCCTCGCGCCCTTCTCCACAACTGGGATAGCTGGAATCCTCACACACCCGAACCCGCGACCAGCCCTCATCGCAGTCTACAACCACACCTTGTCCCTTCTCTCCCGACTGCCGCAACACTCCGTCTACCGCCAGTCCACCGAGAACCTCACAAAGCAGCGCTTGGCAATTGTTGATTCAGTCAAGCCAGAGGGGTGGGCAGAGTACCAAGCCGCCCTCAACTCCCAGCGAGAGGCAAACGGTATTCAGGGAACAAAGGACACAGAATTCGAATTGAAGGTGGTCGGAAAACAGTTCCTCGAAATGGTGAATAGGGTCACTACGGATAGTCCAGTCATGCAGGCCTTCTTGGATAAGGAGATGGGCCGTTGGGGGCTCAGTCCTGCAGTCGATACTTCGGATGCGTACGCTCGTGATGTGGATGTCCGTGTTGAGCAGAAGGGCCCTTCACCCGAGGTCCCATTGCTGCCCGAGGAGCCGCCGTTGTATGCCGAACAGGTTACCGAGTTGGAGGAGAAGATTGGCGCCGGACTCATTGAGGAAGTTCTCGAACAAGGATGGAACGAGTTGAATCTTGTAAAGGAGATAGAAGAGGCGAAGGCTTGGGAGTCGTTGGAGGTTCAACCGGAGGAGGGCCAGTGGGTTGGGTTCGAGCGGGCACCCTAGCGGGAGGAAATTATAGAGGAGGTACTCAGGTTCTTTTTGTGCATAGCCAAACGTTGACGGCGATTGGGCGGCATCACTCAGGTGTTCATAATTCCTTGTCTAGCTAATGGAATTCGCTTTGTTGGTTGGTGCTAGGGCAGGATGGTCAGGCAATATCACGGTGAGCGAACAGAGCCTATCGAAGCCAAACAGCCGCAACCTATCCCGATTCCCATCAGATACCTGCTTCTCAGGGGTCGGTCTAGTTATCTGCAGCTCAATTCCCAACTTACAGTAGTCTTCATGGAACCGCCTTGACCCACATTTGGCCAAACAAATATCTCTATTACCGTACTAGTATAATTCACCAATCGACTATCTTTCATGATACCTGGACAGGTGGCAGGGGTAGTTCTTAACACAGCATCACATCATGAATGGGGAGGGTCCCCCTAGCATAGAAATTAAATTCGGGGATTTACTTTAACCCTAACCCAGCGAAACTCAAAAAAACGCCAAGCCATCTCAGTTCGTGCCGAAAACCATACTCCCCTAGCTTACTTTCTCATCAACCACAAGCTTTCCTTTCTCACAACCACGCCAGCAAACACAACTACTGTACTGCTCCGTTCTCCTCCCCCTCCTCCACAAAACCACCAACCATTATCGCGTTCACGAAGGAGCATTTTTCAAATTAGCTGCAGCCAAACGAATGGCTGAGTCTGATACTCTTCTCAGAGTCCCAGTCTCGCGCCTTGATACCACAATGTCTTCCTTGTCATCCACCGCTGACACAGATCCCCTCTCCCTCCTCCGCCTTTCAATCTCCCAATCCCCCCCGCCATCCCTCTCTCACACCCCTAACCCTCCACCACAAGAGGTCACGTTGGCCTCCGCCTCGTACCTGATCTTCCCTTCCGCCGCATTTCCCCTGTGGACAAAAACGCGCTTTCATAAGTCCAGCGGGGAGTCCGTCGACCTGCGCTCCATCTATTTCGCTTGGCTTCATCGCGAGGATACGATCCCGGACTACATTACCAAAGCGCAGAACTTGGGCGATGGGGTGGTTACAAATCTTGCGTTCTTGGAGAGGCTGGAATTGGTCACCTGGCTTGAAGGTGGGCAGGAAGAGTCGGATTTTATTAAGCCTTTGGCGTCAGCTGCTGCTTCCGCTTCAGCTAGCACTGATGCTCACGCTGCTAGTGCTGTGTCGGGCGGTGGGGTAGCGGGTGCGGCGGCGGGGCAGGGTCCGCAGAGCACTCCTGGGGGAAGTGCGAAGATCGGTGGGTCGTCAACGGCGTTGGCTGGGAAGGTTAGAGTTACGGATCCGAGATTGTTGGAGATCTATAGCTATGAGAGAGTGTTGTCTAACCGAAACACGTTCCTCCGCGGAATTAAACCTACCGTGGCATTCCCCGCAACTCCCTGCAACGGCCGTGAACTGACAAACAATGCAGGATTTCTCCCACGTCCGCAAGCAAGCCGAAGACTTCATAACCCGACTCCGCAACCAGAAACCTAGCAGCAGTAATCCCTCCTCAACTCCAGGTCCCCACCACCCCCACCCCCACCACCACGCTCAGCAAAAATCCCTTCCCCACCGCTCCGGCCACCCCGCCGGTGGCGACACCTCAACAACCTCGACCCCAAGCAAATCCCCCAGCAAATCCCGCTCCCGTGATCCCATAATCCTCCTGTCCCCCTCCGCCTCCTCTCTCCTAACAATGGCGAACATAAAAGCCTTTCTGGAGAATGGCACCTTCATCCCCTCCTCCCAACTGCCGGGACCTCACGAGACACTCCACCATATCTCCCGGCTGATTCCAGGAATCCACCCCACAGCCCCCGTACGCTTCCTGGTCGTGGATAGTATCGAGAAGTTCAAGCCGGACTATTGGGACCGCGTGGTTGGGGTGTTTACAACCGGGCAGGCGTGGCAATTCAGGGATTACAAGTGGAATAACCCCGTGGAGCTATTCAGACAGGTGAGGGGGTTTTATGTCGGCTGGGATGGGGAGACGGTGCCGGACCAGGTGAGGGGGTGGGGTGCCGGCGTGAAGTGTTTGAGTATTGAGCGGAGCAGGAGATTCAGAGATCGCGAGGTTTGCGAGTCGATTTGGGATGGGATTGAGACGGGGATGAAGCTGAAGTTTGGGAGGTGAGATAGTTTGAGGTAGTGGGATTGGAGGGGGGAGGAGGGTAAGGGATGTACAGTATCATAGTGGTAGTGTTAGTTCTAGGGATATGGGTGCGATTGTGTTCTGCCGGATACCGTACTAGTAGTAGCGGATTCACCCCCTCCCTTCCCCTACCAACCAGCAACCTTTCTTTCCTCACCCTTTTCACCGTTCCGCTACCATCACTGGTATGAGTAGCTTCTTCCTCACTCTTGTTTTTTTTCCTTTTCTTCCGCCCCAACTCTTACCATCTCGTCACACCACAAATACCGGTATCCCAAAAGGGCACTTCTGGGGTCAAGGGGGTTTGTTTGCATTAGATCATTCTCCATCCTTAGTAAACGCGCGCTACGCGTTGCGAGCCCGACGTATTCAACTTAACCTAGATACCGACGGGCCCCGGGATAGAGTCATGCGGCACTCAATTCCGGGAACATGGTTGAGGCCGCGGGGGATACACGTACTCGAGTAGTATACCCCGTTATCCTGCTTGCCACGCTAATTGCGGCACGGCATATTAGCCTGGAAGATTGAGCTGGGTACCGTATTGTAGTATGGAGTGCGGGGGGTGCGCTATATCGGCAGTTTCATATGAAGCTTCTGTGAGCACGAGCGCCCGCTTAAGATGTTAGTCTACAGGAAAGTGTTAATCTTCTCTGTGGGCCATAGATGGTGTACGGAGTAGATATTATATGTAGGTACTCCAGGTATAAGAGATATGATAGATGTGTGCAGTCGAACGCTTTCTGCACTCTGAACAGGCTAAGAGCCCAATACTCTACCAGCACCCCGCACCAACCCCAGACCCCCCACAAGTTAATGGTTATCATATACGTAGGCGGCAATGTACCAGTACAGTACCGCGCAAGTAGAGTATGATATGTCACCCCCCTTCCCCCCCCCGGCTCCTACGCACCAGCAAATATAGTGGTGCCTGCCGTGTCGTAGAAGCCCATCCATCCTCCACCACCACCCACCGCCCACCCACAAATCCGGGTACGACAATCCTCCAAAGACAGCAGAAACCCCAAGAACCAACGCCAAACACCGACCATGATCCCAGTTTACCCGCACGGGGTCTGTCGGACCTCTACGGTACCGTAACACATCATACACGGCGAGTTGGTCCCTACATATGACCATGTAGTCTAGTGCCACAACTTCAAGTTACGGTAGTCATGATAAGCACCCATCCTCCCTTCCCTTCCCTTCCCTCCCCATCCACCCGATCCGGTAAAGTACCCCTTCGAAGTGAGCACGGGGTTCGGTCATGTGCGTGCGGTCAGAGCCGGTATGGGGGGTACTCTGGCGCGGTTCTTGGTCTGCGCTGCGATAACAACGTTCCCGAGTATTCACACATATCGCGACCGGAGGGTTGGGAGGGAATAGAACTAACTTACCTCGGGTCAACCAGGTAAAAAAGAAAAAGAAAACTCTTTTAGCACGTCGTGGACGTTGGTACTGCACTTGTACGGTACTGTACCCCCCACCGGTATCCATTGAGGATGGTTTATTTGTAAAACTTTGTTGGTACCGTATCACAGTGCAGTAAGTTAGTTATCATAACGGGGGAAGTTTCTAGAGTTTTTTTTTTTTTTTTAAAGTTTTCTTTTTTCCCTTTTTCCGACCCGATATCTTTCGGTTGTTCGGTTCAGGGGATAAGAAAGGAACCCTTTTCTTCCTCGGGCTTCGCGCGGGTTGTTAAGCTTTTCGTGGATCTTGGTGACACTATCATACCGTATATCCATGGTAGGGCAGGTTCGTACGTAGAACTACTGCATCATACAGCACAACAGGCTAAAAACGTTGGGATTTTTTATGATATCTATTCCACGAGGGGAGGAGGAAGGAAGAAAGGGTAAATACTCGTAACTGTACTGTACGATGCGAGTACGGTACTCTACAGCATCGTACTCGTACAGTGCTCGTATAATAGCCTTTACTTGTGATGCATCATATCATAGACTATGACATCAATGGGGGACGAGGGATCTAATGCAACCCTAAGGGCTCACATACCGTAATCATTACGAGTGCAATTACAGCTAAGGTGCGCATGCCTTAGGACCCTTTTTCTTTTTTCTTTTTTTTTTAACCCTCCTATTTTGTCCCTGAAATGTCAATCAGTATCGGTAGTGGTATCATAGCTTTGTTGCTGTGATGTCTCTCTCCCCTCTCCACGGTTGGGAAGCTAGGGTCTGTGAAGTGCTAGGTTAGGTTAAAGTTTTTCCATTAAATTTTTATGATCTTCTATATTATCATACAGTAGGGAGCACGATATGATACAAGTGGGGTCCAAAGGTGAGAGTGGGCACGCGCAATTTTACCGGAGAAAATAGCAGGTTTCATACCAAGATGTTCCAGTGTGGGAAAATTCCCAAAAATACCGACTACCCATAGAACCACTGAAAGAAGCAATGACATCATATATATTCAAATTTCCATCCGGTTCTCAGCTCTGGAATAGCAGTATTATACACAGTTGAGCCTTCAAATTCTCTACAGCTGCTACTCTTCTAGAAATTTAAATCCATTTTAGGTTATAGTGTTGAAGTCCGCATCTTTTCCGAACCACTCTACCCCAGGTATCAAGTTAACTCATTTTGAATACAAGTGTTGGCACTGGAATCAGCATGGGTGATTGACCATTTTCGGTGTTGGCCAAGTTGTGCCCACCCATGTTCCGGGTCCCACTTGCGCAGCACAAGCAACCTTTTCCGAAATTCTGGGTATTCTCATCGTACCGTATGGCGGCCTGGTTGTTCCTACTCACTTCTTGACCGGACTCAAACTCTACACAAGCACTGTATCAGGGGCCACGGAGGGGGGGATTTGCGTCGCAACCAACCCCACCCGAGGTCAACTCTCATCCGTCTAGAACTGCTGTTCTAAGTAACTTCGACACGGTATGGAATTCGCCCATTCGGCGAGCACCTCAAATCCAATTACCATGCATTTCTCCGGTGTGTTGCCTGATGGCCTACCGGTACTTCTTCTATTTTACCATCCGACCTGCATCCGAGTGATTGATTGATTAATAACAAGCTGTTAGGGTGGGGATGCCGGTACGTCAACGCGCCGGTAGATTGGTTGCTCTATATTCACAAAGCCGCAAGACCTAACAGGCCGGTGCTGGAGCTTGTATCGTCGGTGGGGGGGGTAGGTTTTTGCTTGCCGGTACTTGTAACAACGGACGAAGGCACGTCCAGAGCGGTAAGCTCCTTAACGCCTTATACTGCCCCCTTTAGAGCTATGTGCGCTGGGTTATCGAATCGAATCTCCGCGACTCGAGCGAGGACAAAATTATTGGAACCCCACCATGTGGGCGATTCGAGCAAAGTTCAGGGCAGTGAATGATTAAGACCCCGTGAAACCCCCCCCCTCGAGAACTCGCAGCCGATGCGGTGCAGGGCAGTATTCTACACACCGCCCGCAGCCAATTTAGGAACAGTGTGGGAGAAAGGGTTGGGAAGTGTAAAAAAATTTTCTGTTGTGTGTGGCACTTTGGGCGACTTTCTTCCTTCCCCGCAAGGTGTTCGATTGACAAGGGAGGCAGGAGGAATGAGGCAGGGGAAGGGAGGTGGGGCCACAGAATGGCATACCGTAAACCGGTAGTCTACTGGAGATGCGGTATGTGGGATGCGTGTAAAATCACTGGTGTTGTACTCGGGCACCGAAGGGTGCAGTGCAACCAACGGTGGGAGGAAAGAAAAAAAATCCCCCACTGCAGTCCAATTGAGATTCTGGTGAAGAGATGTTCGATACCGATCTGCCCGTGACAGCGGATAGGCTTGTAGGGCAATCGGGTGTACTGGACAAGTTTGCAAAAGAGGAGACAGGGGAGAGGAAGATTTCTTTGACGACACGAGTCCCCTGTGAGGGCTTCAATTCTTTCTTTCCCAAGTGTCTGTTCATTTCCCTGGTGTTGTATAGTACAAGTTACGGTACTGCCTTTGATGCAATTGTCTCGCCAAGGGTTAGGGAACCGATGGCGCACTCCACTCATGCTGTATTGTACTTGCACTTGTACTGTATTGGTATCATACTTGTACTCGGGCATCTGTGTATCGACAGTCTAGCTATTCTGGGGAGCGGGGGACAATAAAGTGGCAGTTACTTGTTGGGTGGTTGGCACACTCTTGGCAGGGAATTTGGAAAGATTTTCTTCTTTCCCGGAAATCTCTCGTCGCCCTTCCGAGCTCCAGTTACCCACACAAAAAGCGGTGGTCCCTGCCTCTTGTGCGTCAACTTTTCTTCTCTGATCTTCGTTCCTTATAGTTCGCTCCTCTTCCTACTCCACTTGTGTGTGTGGCCGTCTCAATTCTTTCCCGCATTTTCTCTTTCGTCTCCCGGGTTGGCTTTCACTGAATCAAAGGCAATCTAATCACCTCTCTCCTCCCTCCTCCCCCGCTTGTCTTCACCCGAGGATTCAGCAAGTTAGAGAGTCCCTGCAGATAATTTGATAACCCGTCCCTCGGTTTAAGCAGGGACAAACAATCGGCCAGCGTCATCACCAGCCAGTGGTGCATGCACAGCGCTAAGAGACCGGCTGGGTTGTGTTGCGAAGGGATCTCGTAGGGAATTTCTTTTACTACCCACCGAACAATCAAGAACGAGACTCGGACAAGGCCTCATCACGGCGAATCTTGACTCGCAAGAGGAGGAATTGTCAATTGTTTTGGGAAGTCAGGTCTGAACATCTGGTGATCCGATCCGAGTAAATTGGAGAAACGGAGTCAACGAAGAGCCTCTGGTTAAAGCGTCGTGGTCGTTGTTTGCTAGATCGTGTTTGCGGAGATAGAGAGAGAGAGCTGTGAAAGGTAATTTTTTGTTTCCAAAGTTCATTGTATTACGGGTACTTACTTGCCCCCTTTCCTTCCGGTGGTCACTTTTTTTTTTTCTTCTTCTATTTTTCCTTTCAAGCCCTGGGACCCCATCTTTGGTACCCTGCCTTTCCACAAAAATTACTCTTGACTGCTCATTTCCTCTAACCCCTCGTCAGACCCTGGAGTTTGTTTTCTCCTTCCTTTCATTTCCTTTACCCCGAACTCCCACCGCCCCCCATTCGTTCTGCAGATAGTATCAATCGCGGGATAGTTTCTCATTTGAATCTACCGGTCGTAGACATAGTTCAAAATTCCACCTGGCATCATGGTCCACATAGCTCCTAAGCTTGCGGCAGAGCACGAGAAGAATGGGAAGCCCACATTCTCTTTCGAATACTTTGTTCCGAAGACAGCTCAGGTTAGTATTTCCTGTTGCGTAATGTTCTCCTACCATCGGTGTTTGTTACTGACATTTTTGCCTCTATAGGGTGTCCAGAATCTCTACGACCGTATGTTAACCCACTCGTGGCGTGTAGCGCGGTAACTTGCTCTTATACGATAAGGTCGCTAATCGGTTAACAGGCATGGACCGCATGAATCAACTTGGACCTCAATTCATCGATATTACCTGGAATGCCGGTGGTCGTCTTTCTAATTTGACTTGTGAAATGGTCAATGTCGCACAATCGGTTTACGGAATCGAGACATGCATGCATCTTACCTGCACAGGAATGCCCAAGTCCAAGGTTGACAATGCCCTGAAGGATGCTTATAAGGCTGGGTGCACAAACATTCTCGCCCTTCGCGGAGATCCTCCTAGAGAAAACGAGAAATGGGAGGCTGACCCTCACGGATTCCGCTACGCTAAGGATCTCGTAAAGTACATTAAAGCAAATTATGGGAACCACTTTGACATTCATGTTGCCGGGTACCCGGAGGGGTGCGACGATGGCACCGACCCGGAATTGCTTCTTGAGCACTTGAAGGAGAAGGTGGATGCTGGTGCTTCTAGCATTATCACTCAAATGTTCTACGACGCCGACATCTTTTTGGACTGGGTCAAAAAGTGCAGAGATGTTGGTATCACTGTACCTATTATTCCCGGTATCATGCCCATCCACACGTATGCCGCGTTCATGAGGAGAGCTACTTGGACAAAGTGCCACATCCCCGAGAAGTGGCTACGCTTGTTAGAGCCTGTTAAGAACGATGACGTCGCTGTGAGGGATATTGGGCGGGATTTGATGGTTGAGCTCTGCCAGAAGATCATTGACGCGGGGATACTGCACCTTCACTTGTGAGTTTACCCTGACGTAGTCGATGAATTTGCACTTACGGAAACCAATCATAGTTATACCATGAATCTTGCAACCGCTACTCGCATGTGTCTTGAAGGGCTTGGAATCGTTCCCTCACTTGAACAGCGTACTAAGGCTCTTCCCTTCCGTCCATCTCTTGGTCTTAACCGGAAGGAAGAGAACGTTCGTCCTATTTTCTGGAAGAACCGCCACATGTCCTATGTTCAGCGCACTCAGGAATGGGACGAGTTTCCAAATGGCCGCTGGGGTGACTCGCGGTCGCCAGCTTTCGGAGAGCTTGACGCGTACGGTATTGGTCTACGGGGCAGCAATGAAGCAAATATCAAGATCTATGGGTATCCAAAGACAATCCGGGACATTAGCGAGCTCATCAAGCAATACCTCACCGGAAACCTACCGTCATTGCCTTGGTCTGAGGGATACATCAACTCAGAGGCCGATACCATTAGGGATGAACTTTTGAAGCTGAACGAACGTGGTTTTCTGACTATCAACTCTCAACCTGCTGTTAACGGTGTGAAATCTACTCACCCTGTCTATGGCTGGGGCCCCCCAAATGGATATGTGTATCAGAAGTCCTATCTCGAACTTCTAGTATCCCCCGAGCAGCTTGCCGAGCTCATCACTCGTATCGAGAGAGATCCCGACTTGTCATACCACGCTGTTGATAAGAATGGGACCCTCAAGACGAATTCCAGCGAGGGTCCCAATGCCGTAACTTGGGGTGTATACTCCGGCAAGGAGATTATCCAACCGACCATTGTCGAGACGATCAGTTTTCTGGCTTGGAAAGATGAAGCCTTCAGACTTGGTGACGATTGGGCCAAGTGTTACGAGGCAGACAGTGTAAGCAGGCACTTGATCCAGGAGGTCATGGATACTTGGTTCTTGGTGAACATTGGTAAGTTTCACATGTATTCTCCTGCGAGCCCCAAGCTAACATGAGTAAAGTCGACAATGATTTCCACCAGAGCCAGAAGATTTACAGGCTCTTTGACGGCATGGAGGTTCCCAAGATGGATGAGAGCCTCGCTAATGGCCTGACCTCAGCCTAGTATCCTTCCCCCAATCCCCCCTTTCAACTTTCCATATCCCCCCTTTAAGCAAAAAAAAAAAATGCTGGAGTCCTAGAAGCAGTTAGCGGATCTAAAGTTTAAATTTTTAGCTAAAATTCTCCTTTCTCTTTCTTTCCCTTTTCCATTTCTTTGTTTCACACGTTTGAGGGGGACATGTACTATGGAGGACAAACTTCAACATGTTTGGCCGGTGCATCAAAATGGATTTCGGAGGCGTTTTGTGTGATTTCCAAGCGGGTTGGGCGCCGATGAATGATTGTTTCAACACGTTTGTAGGGTTAAGTTTGCTTCTGTAGTCTGCTAGGTTTCGCTTGCCTATTTGTATGTCGGCCTGTAATAAGGTAACGTTACCGGGAGCTTATATCGAGGCGTATCTCTACGCGGTTTTGCGCTTAGTGTCCTTGCTATCCTGTGAATGTTTGGTTGGCTATATTCCTGCTAGTGATCTATTTTGAAAATTGCTCTGAATTGTGGTCCACTTGAGTTTGACGATTGCGCACACTATCGATCAGTCGAATTCCAGTACCTTCCTTAGCTTTGGGGTCTATTCAGAAACCCGTTCCACTTCTTATCATACCTCGTGCGGTTTGATCCGGCCATCCTGGGGACCTTGAGAGGGTTTTAGTGCCGGACGCGGCGAGGAAGGAATTCTGAAGGGGTAGGGAGAAGAGGTTAGCGTATATATTTTCATAAATAGGCATGGAGATATCATAGTATGAGGGTGGAATGCGGGGCGCTATGGGATATAGTATCGGCGGAGGTGGAGGGACACGACCGCTTGAAACACCGGTGGGCGAAGGGGTGGGGCTGCGCCTAGGATCTGAAATGGCATCGTTGATGCTTAAGGGGTATGCAATATACACCTAATTGCAGATCGAGGTTGAACCATGAGCCTCATAGAACTGCACGATGAAGCCCACAGAAGCATCACCAATCCGGAAACGACCATGAGAACCCTCCGGACCCGGGGGCCTTTTCACCCCTGCACGGTATGATACTGGCTCCCATTCCGTCGACCGTCTCCTCAGAGACCTCCAATTCACTGGCCTTTCCGGAACCACCATATCACGCCTAGCTCTGAAAAATAGCACCAAGATTCCGCCAAGCCGAGTGAGCCACCGTGCTCCGTAGTTTCGAAGCAAAATCATTTCCCACTATTACAATACGGTACCAATCACACCATTACATATATAGCTGAATGTATCCACCTAGAATCCAGTAAACGTCTTTTTCCAAAACGCCGGGTAATTCCACACCTCGGCGGTCGCGATTGGCGTCGGTAACTACCGTACTTGCTTGCTTGAAGTGCGAGAGATCGGACAAAGGGGGGGGGGGAAAGGCAAAGGGCCCTTTTTGGGGGGCTCTTGCTGTTATGGCGCGTGGGCATCGGTACTTCCTCGAAGGGTTACAGGTACTGTGCTAGTACGTATGAGACTTGTATCATACCTTGCACTGCGCTGCATACGGCGTACGGAGTGTCGGGTGGGATTGGGAGGTGGGGAAATTTGGGAGGCCTTAAATTCTGCGCAGTAGTGTACTGTACTAGTACTGTACTCGAGCAGGTATTGGTGTGACATGCAGGGGTAGGCAGGACTACATATCTCAGAGTTTGAGTTTCCGAGCTAAGTTATGATGCAAGAATATATACAGGAAGTATGGAAGTGTCCGGCATGGTGGACGAGAATTTGTATGATATGGCGAGTTAATTACTTGCGCGCGTCTGAGCGAGCGAGCGCTCACGTTGAATTCGGACTTGAACGTGGTGGTGGTGCTTTATGCGGGACTCCTGCGCTGACTGTACCTGTACGGTACAAGTAAGTGCTGTGGAGGTTTGTTGGCCGCTTTGGTGTCATGGGGGAGGGGCGGAGGTTGATTTTGTGCACTTTGTGGGGTTTTCTTGCAGGAGGTGCTGTGCACTTGGGTTTGATCTTTGCGATGTGCGCTGGCTTTACTTCACGGAGGTGAGGAGGCCGGTTAATGTTGCTGGACGAGCTGTGGCTAACACGACCATCTACTTGTACCCGTGGAATCTGCTAGAATGGATGCTTCAATATTTTGGGGTGTTCGTGGTGGGGGGGGCTGGTGGAAACGTGGCTGGGAAAGCACGGTGCAAGCAATCGATATCTTGTTAGTGGCGGGCGAAGATGAGGGAAAGACTGCTCCCGTCTCTTTGAAAGAAGCCGAACGGGAGCGGATTCTTTAAGGTGGAATGGGACGGCTATCGCTGGTCCTGCACTTCCTCTATCATATCATATCATATCATATCATACCTCCCGATGAGGGGTTGTGCCTGGGTGCGGAAATCTGCTTGTGCATGCGGGAAGCCTGATGGAGCGACAGGGCAGGCACATCGACCGTGGGTAGTTTCTCTATGGTGGATGCTGTCTAGAGACAACACCTTGTGGGACGCCTCAGGGGACGCAACGGGGGATGCTTTGGCATTCAACCCTGCTGAAAAATACTGGGTTTAGGTTTAAATCACTAGGGTACTTGATATATTCCAACTATTGTGTAGCACGGTGTTATGTATATTAAATATGATATTATCTACCTGTAACCACCGACCTGGTGATCGCTGAGCAGTAGCCTTTGCGAGATGTAGTCTCTCCCGATATGCATGGTTATGCAGTGTGGATGGAATAACGAGTCTGGGAGATGGTAGAACAGTTGGGAGTGTATATGGTATTTTTCTGGAATTCGGGGATGCCATTATACAAGTTGTAATTGATTTAGCCTTTTGGAGGAGAGATTGTTGATATGGTGTCTGTAGAGCGATTATTGAAGGGGGTATGCATAAGATGATATACATAAAAATGTTCTACACAATAGTCGGAATATATCAAGTACCCTAGTGATTTAAACCTAAACCCAGCATTTTTCAGCAGGGTTGAATGACAAAGCATCCCCCGTTGCGTCCCCTGAGGCGTCCCACAAGGTGTTGTCTCTAGACGGCATCCACCATACCTGAAAAACGAAACCCACACCTTATCACCTGACCTACTTCCCTCCTGATGTACTTAAGGTCGACGCGTACCCCGCACTCTGGACTCTCTCTCCTCTTCCTCAATCATCCTCGCCACGCATCCTCCTATACCAACCGCAATTTGCAGAAACTCAGCTTCGAACTAAACAAACAAAAAGAAGAAATGTCTTCCAGCAATCAAGGATACTCCTACAAGTCCATCGGGACCAATAGCCGGGTTTGCCCCTTGCTTTTCCTTTGGATTGCTTGCGAATGGGTCCACTGAAGGCTGGTAGGGCAACCGTTACTGTGCTCGCGATTATGGTAGCGGAGCTGCCAATTCCAATACGTATCATTATTCCAATAGTAAGTCGTTACGATGCACCTCTAGTTCTACTATTGTTGGGGATCAGTACGTTAACTTGAAGCCTCACCGGCAGGTGACGGGAGTTACTATTATAGTAACCCCAACGTGGGTTTTCTCGTTCCTTAAAGACCATCAGAGGTTTGGATATTAATGCGGGGTATAGGGCTCCACCTACTACTATAGCAGCTCGAGTGGTCAAGGCACCTATACCGCTCCTTATGGTGGCAGTGGCTCCGGCAAGAAGTAAACACGACTTGTCATGTCATTGAATGCCGGTATGGTGATGATGATGGATGTTGTTTTCACTATGTCTTTCTTCCTCTAGTGGCGGTTCTTTTGTCTTTTAGTCGATAAGTTAGGGGGATCAATCGAAACAGTCTTATTTTCCCAGCTAACATTGGGTTAAACTCTATCGTCCCATCGATCAAACGCTAGTTTTTTATGGGCTGTGAACTGGGGAGTGAGGGATGGGTGCTATGATACTAGTAGTTCGCCGGAATGCGCTTGATTTGACGTGACTCAGGCCAGGCAATAGCAGACCACCCACCCCAAGTAAACGACTAACGATCTTTATCGGTAGCACAAGTTGTATATTGGAAGGTGATATCGGATCTGTAACGGTTCCCCTAGACTGGGTAGGGTTCCTCATGGCGGTTACGGGTGTCATGTGTCGTACATGATTTCCCCTCATCCTTTCGATCTATGAGCCGAGGGAGATCTCTTTCATCGGGTTGATCCAGCCGGTGCTGCTGGGTGCCGTCTTGTCTTTTTTTTTCTTTTGTCAAATTCGTGGTTTGATTTTGGGTACGATGCATGACAAGCGTTTCTAAGGGTATACAGTACTGTACGACCGCTGAACGCGGGAAGGATCCTATGGTGGAGCGGATAGGAGCCCAGAGAGAAAAACAAAAAAGACAGAAATAACACCAAAAGCAAGGACTACTAGTAGCACCCCGATGGGTAATCGTCAAAGTGGATTCATATCTCCGTTGGAAAACTTTCATAGATACTATCCAATCTCACCTCGCACTCACGAAACCACCCTTCAGTTGCATCCCCCGCTGCAATATCATACTCGAGTACCGGCACTCGACAATGGTGCTTGCCTGGACATTTGGCGATGAACGGTATGATACTTACTCGTGTTTGGCGGGTCTTGTGTTTATTTCAACTCGGGCAGCAGACTTAAAAGAAAGATGAAAGAATGATACCGATGTTTGTGTGTTTGTGTGATGGTAGTGGGGTGCCAGTCATGGTGTTTTATCACACGGGGAGGATATGAAGACCCAAGCCTAGCGGCCCGATAGAACCGTGGGATTTTTGTGTGTGGTTTTGTGGTGTCGAACCGCGTTCTGTCCTTCCTGAAGACCGTGGGAAGGCAAAAAGCGGGGTCCGGAGGGTTGTGGCAATGGAACCCAGTGCTGTTGGGACCCGAGCTTTTTCGAAAAATGCACTCGAGTAGCATACTTGCAAAACGGTCGAGTGGCTTGGAGCTCGGTATCTATTTAAAATTGGCAACCATTCCCCTGGGGTGTCTCTCGTTCATTCAGGGCTTTTGGAATGCAGACCAATGGCTGTGAGGTTCTCCTGCCCGGTGAACGATGAATGGCACAGCAAAGTACGGTATTTGGGGTTCTGCACCGGAGTAGAAATGGTACCGGAAGGTGGCAGATCGTCGAGGCACAAGATTTGGTGTGGCTGATTATGTAAGCTTGGCTGGAGGAGGTGGAGGAAAGGAGTTGTGGAAAGGGAACAACAAAAGAAAAAAAAGAGAGCGAGAGAGATCCTCCCCTGCAACTTCTATTCTGGAGAATAGCTGCGGAAACACTCTTCCTATCAGAGGGTTCACTTGCGGTATCATACGGTGCCAATTATTCTGCCGCCACCACCGGTACTCACCCATCCCACCCCTGAAAAAAGTTAAGTACTCTCGATAGCTCTCTCTTCTGCTCTTACTCTCCACATTTCTTTCCTCCATTTCCCTTAACCCACTTTTTCGGTTCGCCCCTTACATTAGGGATACGAACCTATACGCCTTTCCCTTCGTCGCGCCATCCCTTTCTCTACGCTCTTTCTCCGACCTTGAACCCCCTCACCGTTTGCCCCTACAGAGGGCTCCCTCCATACCACATAGTCCATCGTTCACGATGCGCTTCTCAACATCTATTCCATTACTACTCGCCACTCTTGCGACCCCGCTAGTGGTCGGAGAGCCTATCCGGACTGCTCAGACCGCGAGTACTACTACTTCGCCGGCCAAGATTGAACCAGAAGTCAAGGCTCCTGATATCATCGAGCTCACGACGGGAAACTTCTGGACGACTATCGCGAAGGGTTATTGGTGAGCTATTTCTGTCTCGCTGCTTTTCCCCTCTTCTTTCCTGTTTATTTGCACTTTTGATCACTCTACAGCCATTGGTCGTGCATGTTACCCACACATGATGGAACTGGTTATGAGCTATTTTCGTCATCTTGGCCTTTCGCTTTCTCTCGTGCTCCTTGGGTCTGCCATAGTAACTTCGGTAGTGGTTTATGGTGAGGCTGACTTTGGATTTGTTATCGTTTTCAAGGTTCGTGAAGGGATACTCGCCGACGTGTCCGCACTGTATCAAGGCCGCTCCTATATGGAAGCAGTTGCACGACAAGTACGCGACCCAGGTGGTAGATTCGGGGACTCCCCCTTCGCCCAATTCCGATCCTGGGTCCCCGTCTTCTAGTCCAACCTTCACCGAGAAATATGACTTTCACTTTGCCAATATTAATTGCGTTTCCTACGGTGATATCTGCGTCGATAAGAAGGTTGGAATTGAGATGTTCCCTAGCTTTATCCTCTTCAAGGATGGGAAGGCAATCGAGCAGTACCCAATAGAAGCGGACCGCAGTGTGGAGGAGATGTCAAAGTTCGTCGATAAGTACATTGTGGAGATATCCGCCAAGTCAAACCGCAATCTCGCTCTCCCGAAAACCATTTACGATGAATCAAAGAACCCTGAGGGTAAGAGTGTCGCATTGACTGCGGATGATTTCTTGAAGGGGGTTATCGGGACTGGTGATGGATGGTTCATCAAGTTTTATGCTCCTTGGTGTCAGCACTGCCAGGTGTTGGCTGCACAATGGGCCGAGCTTGGTCGTGAGATGAAGAACCAGCTTAACATTGGGGAGATAAATTGTGAGAGCGATAGACATCTTTGCAAGGAGCTCAAGGTCCGCGGATATCCGACCATCATTTATTTCCAGCACGGTGAAAGGATCGAGTACAATGGTCTTCGCGGCCTCGGAGATCTTGTCTCGTTTGCCAAGAAAGCTGTCGATTCCAGCATTAAGGAAATCGAGTTCACCGACTTTGAGGAGATGGAGAAGGGTGGTATGGAGGTCGCTTTCCTCTTCTTTTACGATTCCGCCACTACCACTGAAGACTTCAAGGCAATGGAGAGGCTTCCGTTGACCCTTATTGGCCATGCCCCTCTCTTGAAGACTAAGAGTGAGCTTCTCGCTCGACGTTTTAGAATAACTACGTGGCCCAGGCTTATAGTCGTTCGTGACGGCCGTCCGAGTTATTTCCCGGGTATCGCCCCAGGTTCGATCCGTGATTTTGGCCGCGTCACCGGATGGGCACGGACTGTTTGGCTTCCTATCCTTCCCGAGCTTTCCGCATCCAACTCGCATGAGATTATGAATGGGAAGACTGTTGTTCTCGGTATATTATCTAGGGATAGGCCCAAGGACTTTGCCGCTGCGAAGAAGGAACTTAAGGCGGCTGCCCTAGAGTTTATGGATCAGCGCCAGCTTCAGGAGAAGAATGAGAAGCAGGAATTGAGAGACAAAAAACAACTTCGGATTGAAGAGGCTGAAGACAGGAATGACCAGAGAGCGCTCAGGGCTGCGAAGAACATGAAGATTAATTTGGAGAAGAAGAAGGAAGTTGGCTTCGCCTGGGTCGATGGCGTCTTCTGGGAGCGCTGGGTTAGGACTACGTATGGTATTAACGTTGGGGAGATGGGCGAGAGGATTATTATCAACGAGGAAGATGTTGGTTCTCGCTACACTTCCTAATTAATTAATTGAGCTAATATGTTGTAGACTAAACAATATTGGGATACCACGCTCGAGGGCACTGCCATTGTTCCCTCCCGCTCGACTATCCTTGACACCCTCAAGGCTGTCATTGCAGAGCATCCCCGCATCAGAAGTAAGAGCACTACAAACAGGTTCGAGACAGCGTACTACCAGATCAGGGCTAGGGTTTCCAACCATCCTTTGGTCTCGTGGTTCCTCCTTGCCTCCGCCGTTATCGCGTTGGCTGTCTGGGGCCGTGGACGGATGAAGAGGCGGGGCACTGGTGGGTTCTTTAAGCTTGAGTCTACCAAGGAGGAGGGCGTTGGTGGAAAGGTTGATTAATCGAGTAGTATTGCACCTCGTCGGTGTGCCGGGGGGGAGATAGGATGGGGATGAAGTGACTTCTAACTGTGCCTGGGTTTTTGTTTTCTTGTCTCTTATTCACCTTTTTCATGTATCTTGCGAATTCACCTTTGTTTCTATTTCCACTGATGGATATCTTGGATCTTTTTCTTTTTCTTTCTTTCTTTTCTTTTTTGCCTTCTATTTCGTTTCCTTAGACTTGGATCGGAAAATGAAGGGTTGCGCATTAATCACAGGTGGGGGAGCTGAAGTCAAGCTCTCGTGGGGGTGGTATCGAATGTTTCATGGGCGGGGATTCGGTTATCGGACCTGGGGCGTTGGAACGGGAGAAGAATAGGGGGGAGTGGGGGAATAGCGGGGCAATATAATTTTCTCTCTCCCATCAACCTTTGGTCAGGGCAATTGACGGCATAGCGAGACGTACGGTCATACGGAGCGGCAACACTGAAAGACCTCTTAGGGTGACGGTTCGTTATACTCTCAATAGCCCGCCGGAAGGCTGCCGGGAGGTACTTGGAGAAGGAAGCCTGATATCTGGATTGCTTCAGGTGGCATTTCGCATCATCGTACGTCTTTGTAGGGCCAGCAACTATGATGCGTGAATCGATGGATCGATTAATCGAATCAATCAATCAAATTGGTCAGTCAACCAAATCAATGGCGAGAGGAAGCCCCTCGCAGTCGTCTGTTTAATATTTAAGCGTAACCATTCCCTCACTCTTGCCCATCCCTCCATCCGCGCTGTAGCCGGTAGCAGCCATGCTTCCTTCCCTCCGTCAGCCTACCAATTTAGGAGAGAGAAAGTTCCCAACTTCCTAATCTTTTCTAACAGGTCTTTGTTCTCCTCACTCAGCTCCATTCCCTCAAGAATATACCCCGCGCAATTCACGTAGCGCGCGTCTGCCTCCTGGCGTGCCGTGCCCCTGACAAGTGCCCGGGCGTCGAATTTCACCGCCTGTTGCAACAATTTAGTACCACGAGTGGGGGGGTAAGTTGGGGGAGATGAACTTCGGCGCCGAAAAATGGCCTAGAGCCCGTGACGTCGCCCTTCGTGGTTTGCTTGAAGAGGCAGTATGCCTTTCTTGTCATAAATCTCGATTGTACCGTGTGCATCACGGGAGAGGGGAGGGAAGGGAATTGTCATACAAGCAGCTGGTCGTGCTGGTCCGGACTCGCTATCGGATTGGGAGCGTCCTTTAGACCGTCAATGTTCCTGCGGGCAGTTTCAAAGGCGGGGGTTGCCTTGTATTGGGTCATTCTGGGGCTTGTAAATTGTTCTCTTCTGCGTAGGGTGCACAGGTAGGGTAGGTTCGGGGTGATATGGGAGGGACGAACTAGATGGACGCGGTGGGGTAGGGTACCGGTATGTGGGCTTGGGGGAATTAAGTACTCGCTGAGGAGGGGGTGGGAAAGGAGAGGACTAATGATGCGGGGTAGGCACTGTCTGTGAGTATGATATCGTAAATGGCTACATGAGTACCGTACACCGGAAGGCTAGGGTGGTTAATTGGGGAGTTTTAAGTTATTAATCGGTGCTTTTCTGGGGCAGGAATTGCGGTGTGGGTGCGTGGGGCCGTATTACGGATTGAGGAATGCATTGAGATGCCGTGGCACTTGGTTGAGGTTTGGTCTAGTAGGTAAGTTACATACAGGTGGGTTATGGTGCCGGAAGCGGTTGAGGAGGGGGGAGGGAGAGAGTATAACCCCTCTTGTGGAATAGTGCCTTGCGTGCGGAATATTGAATATCATTTTCTCTCTCGTAATCTTCGAAACCCTGTAAGTTACTCGAGTAGTATAGTACAGTACATGTAAGTTACAAGTAAGAACTGGGACAATTGAGCCGGGGAGGGAATCACCCGAAAGAGAAAAATCTAGCCTTCAGGGGAAATACAAGCGGCCTTAACTCGGTAGGAGAGGCAACTCCAGCGTCCTACTGTAGAGCGAGGTTCGATTCAGAGAGGGAGAGGGATCAAATTGGTTGGTTACACTATTTCCCCTCCGCGGCTTCCGGCACTGTCCTTGCAAGTGCGATGGTCATCACGGAGTCACTTTCTCACCCTCGCTCTCTCCTTCCCCCTCCGCCAGGCCGACTAGCAAGATTATTTTGGCTGCCTATCGAGGATAAGTACCGTATCGAATTGTGTTCTCAAGTCGAACTTGCCCAACTAGATTACTCGTAAGGTTTCCTTGAGAGTCTTGGCGGAGGAAGTACGAGTAGTGGGCGGGGTCGAGGATAAGCTTAGACCATGGTTTTGGGTCCCGCCATGCCATCCCAGTGTGGTAATATCTCGAGAGCACTGTAGCGAACGGAGCTAGGCCGGGTTCTTTTTATTTATTTATTTATTTATTAAATCCGCGATCTCATTCGTTACCCTAAGGCTACAGGAAGGATCATGGCGCCAGGTCAGTTTTCCTTCCCTGCCGTACCGGTACTTGTATTGGAGGGATTTCCCGACGAAAGAGTTAGGGATCGCTACTCGTAAATTGTCGGTGATGGTCATAAAGCGCGGATCGAGACGAAAAGTTGGCATTTTCGGTGGGTCAGCCAAATTTCTGCCGGTTCAGCGGCCCCATCGCCGTTATCGGATTGTGTACTCGAGTAATCCGATACAATAGGAGTGGAACACCGCACGGGTATGCGGTAGTGCATACCGCAAGTTCTCTCACGGGTCGGGTTGGAGCAAAGGATCGCAAAGGGAGAGCTACGAGTAGAGTGAATGAGCTGGCCTGGCGTCGAGGAGACTCCCATTTTGCCGTGCTGTAAGATGGACCTGCCGCGCTGTACTGATACTTGAGAAAGGGAACGAGGGAAAGCGGTTTGTGAGAACCGTGAAAGCCTTCAATAATGCTAATCTCTTCGCCTGAGGTCTCCCCAGGCGGGGAGACCGAGCACAACTCAATACAGACATCTTTCCTGATTCGACAACGCCGAGCGGCCTCCCTTCCCGAAAGGGCACTGCAACAGATGATTCTGACCGTGTTGCATACAGTTTATCGTGATTACTCCCACCACTGGATCAAGAATTAAGAATATCGGCCATTAAATCTAGGTAATAGAGGGCCTCTTGGAAGTATTCCTTTTTTTTTTTGCTGAATGAATTCGGTTGTGTAGCGATTGATTTCTCGTATGTGGCATGTTGTTTTCTCCAATAATCTCCAGGTCTCCTATGATGGGTACGGCCTCCCTGCCTGAGGAGAATTACAAGTACTCGAGCACTGGCATCATATGAACTAATAGCCAACTAAAGTTGATAGTAGGCTGAGTTACGCGTAGAGCATGCGGAACTCTGCATCTAACTTAAGCGCCAGCACAACCCGACGTGCATCGTGCTGAGTTCACATCATAACTGCCAGTAGCAAAGGGCATGCTTCCCCATCCGCTGCTGCTTACAAAATTTTGCTGCAGCCTGGTGTGCAGAAGCAGGGCTGTGATTGGCTGGCCAAGCCTACTCAGCAGCATACCATCGTGAAGGTGGGATTGGTCGCAGCACTGCCTGCTTCAAGTTTACTGCCTGACATTCGCCTCTCCCTTCTTTTGATCCTTCCACACAGGTAATCACAAACCTTTAGGTTCCGGGAGTCTTGCGCCTCTCTATTTCCCATCGGAAGGCTGAACGTCGTTTTTATATAAGACTGACCCTAAGTTCTCGCCGTTTCTCCCTCCCGAGTCACAACACACTCATAAGTTACCTACCGTATCACACCCACGATCATGGAAGCCTTGGCGTTATCTTCCAATATCATAGCGGTACTCTCGCTCGCTGGCAAACTTCTTGCGGCAGGATACCGATACGGCTCCGGTTCTGCCCAATTCCCGCCTGAAATCCGACACCTGGTACAGGAAGTTACGGCGCTCAGTGGGGTCCTCCACGCCGTGAAGATTCTAGTGGGTGATCCGGCTATCAATACTGGAATCCCAAGTGGGGGCTCCGGGGATCTCATAAGAACTATGGGCGAGACTGTCGAGCAGTGTCGGAAGTTGATAGAGGGGATGTTGAGAGATTTGCAGAAGTATGACGTGGCCAACAAGAGGCGGGGTGCTTGGAGGCATTGCTGGCCACTGAAGGAGAAGACGAGGGAGTGGTGTGAGCGGTTGGAGAGGCATAAGTCGCTATTTGAGGTTGCTTTGTCTGTGGATGAAGTGTGAGTGTTTCGTGAATCTTTTGGGTGGGTGGGCAGTGGGGGCGTATCTGATTTGACATTAGGTCGTCGGCACGGGAGATTCGAAACGATATAGAGGATATTAAGGCAATTCAATCTTTAAAAAAGCAGGATGAGAAACAGGCCGTTTATGGTAGGTCATTCTCTGTTCATGCTAAATCGTGAAACCTCGGGGTTTCGGGATAGATTGACAAAGATGCTGGGCTCCACAACCGGGGAGGAGACTCGGATATCAAACGAGATTCTTCACTCTGTTGTATTTATCTCCGGGATATGTCCTTTTGTTCATCATTCTTTATACTTTCGGATGCTATTGCTCTTTACTAACACCCCTAGACTCTATGCTAAACGGAATCCGATATTGGCTTTCACCGGCGGACCCGCAGTCTAATCATTTGGCGGCAAGAAAGCTATGCCAATACGGTACCGGGCGTTGGTTCACTGAAAGGAAAGAGTTCCAAGACTGGCTTAAGGCGGGCAAATCTTTTCTCTGGCTGCATGGAATACGTTAGCTTCCCTCCATACATCCCGCTAAGTTTCAATTGGTATGGTAGGAAGGTAGCTGCTAACTATGGAAAAGCTGGCGCGGGTAAAACGATCCTATCGTAAGAAACATTGCTGGCACGCCGAGAGGGTAATTGCTGATCGATGCGTCTAAGGTCTACTGTGATTGAACATATTTCCACGGAATTTACCAAAGAGCCCGGCTCCATACTCGCATACTTCTATTGCGACTTCAAGCAAACATCCAAGCAAAAAGCAACAAACCTGATAGGATCGATCATCTGGCAGGTAGCAAATCAGAAGCCCACCATGCCTCGGGATGTGGAGAATTTCTTCCTGGCAAAATCCGGGGACGGTCCGCCCAGCTTATCCGGTCTTATTGACCTTCTCCGGCACCTTTCAGCAAGGATTCCCAAGCTTGCAATCGTTGTTGATGCGGTAGACGAGTGCGGAGATAGCTTGCAACCAACCATGCTAGAAACCTTGAGGGAGCTCGCAGGCATAAGCAATGTCAATCTTTTGGTCGTCAGCCGGGACCACCTCAATATAAAGCTTCACTTCGAGGGCCTACCCAGACTTGGTATCCAGAAGAAGGACGTTGCGAAGGATATTGAGTTATTCATTTCGCAGAGTATTGAACGAAAGGGAAAGTTGAAACGTCTATCTAGTCACACTAAGCAGGAGGTTATCGACGCTTTAGTAAAAGGAGCTCAAGGAATGTGCGTGATGTTTGTTACCCCTCAGGTTGAGTAGGTTGTTCTGACCATTCGCGTAGGTTCCGCTGGGCCAAATGCTGCCTGGACCAGATTGGTAAACTCAGAACCGATAAAGCCATCAAATCCGCATTAGAGTCACTTCCCCCAACCTTGGACGAAACGTACGAAAGAATTTTATGTGGCATAGCCGAGGGGGACCGCGAGCTCGCGCTACAAGTGTTTCGATTCCTGCTATGCGGTGACCGGGACTTGACGCTCTCTGAGATCAGAGAAGGCTTAGCGATAGAGGTTGGATCTAAGCGGATGGATCCCGACAATAGGCTTAATGATGAAGAAGACATTCTAGACATCTGCGGCGGGCTCGTTGATAGGAACGAGAAGAACATAGCGGAGTTAACACACTTCTCAGTAAAGGAATATTTGATCTCCCCGAATTTGGCTAAAGGCAAAGCTTCATACTACTATATCGATGAAACTCTGGGGAATGCCGAGATTTCAAAGATCATATACACGTATCTACTGCTTGAGGATTTCAGTGCAGGCCCTTGTAGCACTGTTGCTGAGTTTGATCTTCGAGGGAGAGAGTATCCTCTATTTCTATATGCTTCCAAGAGCAACTGGAAACACGTACTCAAGTACGAATATGGTTCAGACATGGCCCTAGACGCCCTACTGGTACGGTTTTATAGCAATGATAATAATCCGAATTTCAATTCATGGCGGCAGGCACTGTCCTCCAAAGACGGGAACGTCACCCGTTATTTGGATCCAGCGTGTCCAACAGCCACCTTGGTCTATGCTTCCTTAGCTGGCCTCTGGCAACTGGTTAAAGGGATAATTGGCAGAGGCGCCGGCGTCGATTTCTCTGGGGGCGGTACTGTCACCCCACTACAGGTTGCGGCGGAATTTGGACACTCTAAAACTGTTAAAGTTCTTCTAAAATATGGCGCAAACACAGAAACAAGCGGCGATGGCGCAATGCGTATTGCGGCGGTTAATGGGCATGCAGGCTGCATAAAGGCACTAATAGAAGCTGGTGCGACATGCGAAAAGCCGGATGTCGGCCGGTATGGAGATTCCATTTCTCTGGCAGTGGTCAATGGACACGAGGACGTCTTGATTGAAATCCTGTGTGCGGAGTATTACACAAAGACAGAGGAAGTCAAGTCCCTCTGGGAAGCCATGTATTTGGCTGTAGAGGTAGGGTTCGACCGGGCCGTACAGATACTCATAGAGAAATATGGTTCCCGGATCATCTGCGACAGTAATGAGAATTTCCCCAAGACCTTGAAGCTCATAGCAGAGCATGGCAGAGTCAAAGCTCTTCAATGCTTATTGCAGAAGCCGGAAGCGATGGAAATCCTTTTAAGAGATAATGTTTTTGCACCAATGTTGGAGGGTGCTGTCTACTATGGTCAAGTGAAGATTGTGGAATTGCTACTTAGAAATAGGAAGGGCTCGCCAAGCTTGGGGGTTTCATTTCACCTTGCGATTGCAAAGGGGTTTTTAAAGATTAGCGAGATGCTACTTTGCGAAGGGGCGGATCCACGTGCTAAAGATGAACATGGCTGGACTCCAATGTTTTACGCTATGCAGCGCTTGAAGGAGGGATCTGTGGAGAAGCTACTAACGGTGCTCGGAGATGATGACGAATCGGAAATTATGAACATCACGGGAATGGGGCCGGGCAGCTGGGAGGCCATCGGTAATTCAACAGGGCTAAAGATTAGTGAAGATGGATGCAGAGTTGAGAATAGTAAGTAGTAGATTTCCAAGCGGTATCCATTTTTCTAGTGGCGCCCCAAGGCTAACGTCCCCTAGTCTCGACCTCGAAAGAACAACTCCGGACAAAATTCCCCATAACCCCGGTCGTAGACGACTACTACTTTGAGGTTCACATATTAAAAGCATCAAAGGACTGCACAATTGGCTTCGTGGATGCCATGTATTACTATGTTATCGATGGCTTCTATCTCTACTCTTACCCGCTCGGGGATGCCCTCCGCTCTTGGGGCTACGTTCCTGGATTCATCCGCGCCGAAGAGAGTAATCTCATTGGATCCATTCCGCATTTTACCACGAACGATATCATAGGCTGTCATTTCGACCGCATAAGAGGAGCAGTCTCGTTCACCATGAATGGGAAGCGAGCTGGTAAGATCTCTTTACCTACTTGTCGGCTCTTGTTGTGCTTACAGATTTAGGCGAAGTCCTGCCCGGAATCCGCGGAAAATTACGTCCAATGATTAGACTTGAGCCGGGGGATGAAATTCGGGCCAATTTTGGTGGCGAACCTTTCGTGTATGAGATTCCCGAGCCGGCTGCTCCGGAGGCGTACATTAGGAAGCCCTCACCGGGTTGGCCGATTGGGGACTGGTATCAACATGACAATGACACTGCCGAGTGATGCTTTGCCTCACACCGTGTGGTTGCTCATGCTTGGTTGGGCGCGGGACAATGAGCTCTCGAGATTAGGGGGGCTTGTGGGCAAGGATTTCCTCTCTTGTAGGAGTACTTGTAGAGTAACAGCAGTTTGCTTCGCCAAGACGAATTTCTAGTTTGCATAGTGATC
Organism: Tuber aestivum; assembly: GCA_900010015.1. Taxonomy (NCBI): domain Eukaryota; kingdom Fungi; phylum Ascomycota; class Pezizomycetes; order Pezizales; family Tuberaceae; genus Tuber; species Tuber aestivum. Next base: position 29,853 of record LN891223.1, read on the forward strand.
TAGGAGCCGGGCCCGGGGGGGGGTCCGACTTGGCGTGTTTTGCCTACCGTGCCGCATTCAACGCTCGCTTGTCGATGCGGGAGACAGATGCTGCATACTAGCTATAATACCTCCCTCTTTACTGTTCGAGCATAACTATTTGTTACAGTATTGCGGAAGGCTGGTGGTGAACCGTAAATCACGGCAGCAGGATGCAGTGATGGGAGAGGGTGCCCCTGGCGTCAAAATCCGATCCCACGTAATGAGGTTTTCTGCAAGAGGAGCTCATGTCGCGAAAGGTGCTGGTATACCAAATCTCCCCCACAACGAATCGATCCTAAATCGCCAGCCAAGAGGGGTTAGGAGATGACATTTTGGCAGGGCATGGGGAGGATTGCGCACGGAGGGGGCGCGCGTACGTTAAGTCACTGTACTATATCCTACTGTGTCCTACAGTAGCATGTAATCTCACGGTCTGAAATTTAACCCAAACGAGTGATGGTCTGTGATGGGGCCATAAAACAGCTGAGGAATGAGTGTCATAGTGATAACTGAGCCGCCTGCTAGAGATAATGCTTAGGCATAGCAGTGTGTATGAACAAAATGAAGCGGAGATAAGTCTCTCTTTTCGCAAGCGTCATACTATGATACCATGGCAGTTTTGTTCGTGCTTAGATGGAAAGCACGCAAAGTATGTGCCCCACACCACAGCCCCTTCGGCAAAAAAAAAAAAAAAAAAGCTTCCCACAGCAACCCAGCATGACACCACAGCGGACTGTGCCGCGCGGGCACCGTCCCGTGCCGTACCCGGCGGCCCCCATCTCCAAAGAGCCAAGTACAGGTTGCGAGAAGAGCTTTCCCGCCTGTATGGAAATCAGAGACTATCTTGAGATGGTTTAAGTTAAGAGATATGCAAATCTTTCGGCTGGCTCATTCATAAGGTTTGATGCGCCTGTATGTATCTCCAACAAGCCAATTCCACCGCAGGCGCTCTAGGGTATTCATTCATCCTAGCGGGGCACGATATTTACGCCCCACCCAGGATAGTGTTGGGGCTCCGCGGCTACAATGTCCCCGTATGTAGGAAATATGATAGAATTGACTCAGACCACAATTTTCCTTCCGGTACCCCTTTGTATTCACGTTCAGGAAGGCAGGGATCGGGTTCAAAACTACAAACACCCGTAAAAAAGTCACTCATTCCTGTCCGGCCACTAGATTTGGACCGTTATATTTGAGCTCGGGTTTCCCACCTCCTCGTGAGATAATGCACTACGACTCTCGCCCTGCTACTATCACAAACGCACCGGAATCAGGATTGTGGATTGAGAAACACACAAGACCAGCAAAATACACAAGCGAGCACTGTTGCCGAATTCTTAGGAGAACATCGCTGTTTAGCTTGAGCACCACAGTAGGGGGTGCGGTTTGAAACTTGGTTTCTTTGGTCTGAGATTGGATATTGCGTGGGGGTTTCATTTGGATATAAATTCGCTTGGACAATTACCCGCTGGGGTGCTAATCGAGAAGAAGTGTTTCTTTTTGATATTATTTCTTTCATTTTTGTCTTTTCATCACGCTTTTATAGGCTATGGAGTCCTCTCTAGAGTACTTGCAAAGATTGCTTCCTGCGAAGTGACTAGCCTGGTCCCATAACTATGCCAAGGTTCCCATTACCGTAAAAACTCCTGAAATCCACTATGGTGCAGAAACGGATAAGTGTGAACCTCATTTAGGGGTGTGTTCAAGGTGGTATAACTAACCTCATACTAGTTCAAATCATGTAAAAAATAACTGTATGAGTACAGGTAAAGAGGATCTGAATAAAAGTATGGGGTTTTAAATTAGTAGAGGCAACTGAAGAGAATGGTATACTCATTTGAAAACCTGAAGATTTGGTATAATATTAAGGTCTTGGCATTGGAATGCAACCTGAAAAAGCTGACTAACTATATACTATAGAGATAGATAGACTTGTTAAAAACTAACAAACACAGACTAACATGCCAAAGCTATTCTGAATGATGTGAGCAAATTGGAATGGTATGATATAAGACTATCCTATGAATTCATGGTACAGAACAGGGATCAGAGGTTAGAGGGCAGTGGTATGGTGCTTGCAAGATGTATACTACAGTTTTATTCAAATAAGAGCTATTGAATTGGAGAAAGTAAAGAACTAAAGAACCAAGTATATTTGAGTTATAGTAATCATAACTAATCATTACTAACTATTGATTTTTTCACTTTGTACCACATATTTCAGAACTTGAACATCTAAAAGAAATACTATTCTCTGAAACTTAAACAATCTCAACTTGAATACAGTGCCAGTATCTAAGTCCTATATCACCCCTAATTTGAATATAAGGCTAAAGATACTAAACTAATTCAATTGAAATAAGCAGAATAAGAGAGAAGAAAAAAGTACTTGAATGAAAAGTAGCAAAAAAGGAAAAAAAAAAGCAAGAATAGGTTATAATTTAGTAGGACTACTATTTAAACTAACAAGTACATCAATTCAGTCAATTATAGTATTAAGAATTTTCCTCAAACCATGCTCAGTAATCACATTCTACTACACTTCAATTATCTCTATCTTGTTTTTGTTATTCTGAGGACAGGGGATCAGCTTGCTGCTAACCAAGTCTTTATTAATCTCTATATTGTCTCAATCAAATTAATGTAAGTGTTAGGAGGTAGGTAACTCTAAAGTCAAGCGAGTATAAAGTAGAGCTAGTAATCTTTTGTTTTGGAGATAGTCAAGAAGGCTCATAAAGATAAAAGTAAAGTAGAATTAATATATTAATAAGATCTCTTTTCCGGTTGCTGATAATAGACTTAAAGCTAGGAATTTTTATTTTTTTTATTTAACTCATATATTCATTGTTAAGGTACAAGAACATGCATGGAGTGCTAGCTATAGCAAAAATAAAACCTTAATTTCAGACGCATTTCTCCATACCCTAGGAACCAAAACAATCAATACAAAATCCTCTGGTATGGGCCTAATTACATATCTCGTCCCACACAGGAATAATCGTTATCTATAAGGAAGGCAGGAGAGGAAAGAAAACCCTTTAGCATCATTACGACAAAGGAAAGAATAGAATAAAAAATCTCCAAAGTACCTCTACAGGTGGCTGTGGATGTAGACTCCATCTGTCAGGCCCATGGTAGAACTTTGGCGAAATGCTGGGACAGGACCAGCGAACTCAATGCAGGAGGCAGTGTACCACCAAAGCAGGCTAGCCAGTCATTCAGCTGGGGGTAGGCTGTAAGTGAGTAGAGGTGTTAAGAATCCTGCCAGGTGGGTGAGTAAGGCGACAGGTAACGATTCTTACTTCGTGCGAGGTAATAGTTCTTAGGTCTATACCTACACAATATTGATAGTCAAGTTCTTTGACTTCTATCTTATCGCGCCTATTCCTCTATTCTTCTTAAGTCCTTGCTTAGGACTTATTCGTTCGACGTAGAATGAGAAATGGTTTTCTCGCTTGGGAGGAAAGACAATTCTTGGGTTTCTTAAGATAAATCTTAAAGAGCATAAAGGTAGTTTTATTGGTAAACTTTTTAAAGGTAGGAAATAAACAAGAAGAACATGTGAAGAGCTAATACTAGGGGTCCTAGTAACCCTTTATATAGTAGCTCTTCACCTGGCATGACTCATGCTTTTGCGTCACGCGATCCTTGTGACTCATAACTATGAGTCATATGAAATCTATCAGGTGACTCCTATAAGTCACTGCGGAACATACCTAAACCCAATTAAAATATAATAACCAAGTCAGGTGCGTAACTCACATCACTTGAGTGAAACCCATGACTTATAATTTGAGTCATGTGCGAAAATCATAACATCGTGTGACTTACAACTGTGAGTCATGAACAGATAAACATAATAACCTATGGCCCACCAGTGTGCATCATGTGAAATCCCAACATACCTATAGCTCGGAATTCCAAGCTATGTAAAATCTGCCTTGCTTAGTCACAGTTTGTGACATTAGCTCCCCTCTCCCTCAGCCTGAGTCCCATTGGGCTTACATCAATCTTTCCTCCAATTTCCATGCCCTGTCCACCGGTAGTCCCCACTTGGCTTCCTTGTTTAACTAAGGGCTGACTTTTCCTTACTCTCGTCAGGGCCCTCTCTGCCTCCTTCTCTTCCCTTCTCCAGTCATTTCGGAGTGCCTTTCTTATCCTCATCTCCTCCCTCAACTCGCTCTGGAGTAGTCCTATTTTTTCTGCTTGCCATTCCAACAATTCTTTCATCTCCTCCACCTCTGCCAACAATTTCATTATCGTTGTCTCTGGTTTCTCCTTTCCCATCTCTTTCTCCCAGGAGACATGCCTCATCTTCCAGGACTTTACCTATTTTTGTTTTTTCGTCCCCCTCCTCTTTGACTCTGTTCTCGGAGTTGGTTTAATGTATTGTACCAGAGCCACTGGCTCTGGTGTCGGGGATCCCGCATGTGATCCCAAGGGTGAAGTCTTGGGTGGCCATTGGTTCGCTTCCCGAGGCCATGTAACGGGGGCTCCCTCAGGTAGATGGTTCCTAAGGATGCGGCCGCACCAAAGTTCAAATCTCTCGAACACAGCTCATGCAAAAGTGTAAAGAATAAAAGTAAATGGTAAAACTTAATATCGTTAAGCTCAGGCTTATCTCAATTAAAGTCTCTCGAGAGGATATTGATTGTGTCGGGGTAGGAGAGTTCTCGTATAATCTTTAAGTAGTCAGACTTATACCAAAAACTCCCCCATCAGGTTACCCCGACCATCATGAGTATGCCCTTCTCCGTAAGGGTTGTCCTGGCACCATTACCCTTTCCCCGAAGGGCTAAGGTGTCAGCGCACTCTAGCAGAATTCTCCTATATGCACATCAGTTCCTGCAAGGTGTTTATCAATACACCTGCCGGAGTGAAAACCTCTGCGCATCGGTGTCTCGCCAGTGGCTAACTGTTGGGAGCCTTAGGAAAGCTAACTAAATGACTCTCTTCCCATGTGCTATGACCTATGCAAGCACTCGTAGACATCAGCTGTCTTCCGACTAAGTTCTATCTTCTTTGATTGCGAACTTAGGGGGTCTACGACGCTCCCGCGAAGAGCTGTGTCGGCGGCGGGACCCATAGGCGCTACCCATGGTCCCTTACCCACGGCACACCACTCACCGCGATAAGTATCATGCTATTAGAGTCCTCAAACAACCCACAAAGAGCCTACGGCAAAGGGGCACGTGTAGGCTTGATTGGCGTAAAACCTTTCCAAATGTCTCCGGTACTACCCGGGACTACTCTGGGGACCCTTCCGGATAGCTCATGCTAATTCCGTCAGTTTTGGTCTGTTTTACTCCGTTCCTTTTGGAGAAGGTACCTGACCTTCTCACCTTCACCCCCTTATATATCCTGTGAACAGCTTCCGGTCGGACGGACGGCGGCGACGCATACAGTGTTATGGATATGTCTTCATAGATTCCATTTAACTAGCATAACGGCAACTCCACCCATTTTGGCCTATGATGCCCGGGGCGAACCCTGGGGCCGCAGGTACCTGTTAGGAATTATTCTACCAAGTTACAGCTTGTCCGGAGCACTATAGCTCCTCCTGTAGTCTCCTGATCAATGTGCAATTAAGAGCCCATCGATCGTCCTTGCGTAACAAACAATTCTAACATTTCCCGAGATTTCTCCGAGAATATTTCCGACGGAAGGTAGGGTAATAGTGTCCCAAAGGTAGGGTAAGTATGTCCATAGTGACACGACACTGGTCTCCATGGTAGGGTAACGTGACTTCCCTAGGTAGGGTAAACTCACCCGGCCTTCTGACCTATCCTTAGGCCAGAGTGGACATTGTCACGTTATTACCACTACTTAGATACACCTATTTCTTAAGTACCTTCTGTTCCTTAGAGATCTCCGGACCATCAGATATCTCTTGGATATGCGCCTGCATACCCACCTCGTCTACCATCTGACCTCTTAGTCTTATGTATGGGCGTAGACATAGGTTACCATAGCTCTATAACCTAGGGTCATTACAGGCCAATATCCTGAGCCTTCCTTCTCGTTCTTGTACACATGGCACTTGTCGTTGTAGTATCCTGTCCATGACAGGTTCGCGTGTTCCCTTTCAGGTGTCAGAGATCTCGACAGGGGTAAATCCATCAGATTTATCTAGTCTTCGCCCATGGGTTCTTCCTGGACTAGTGTTGGGTATTAGTACCCTGGGCTGATTGGAGTGATGTGTTTGAACACGTCGTATTCGGGGACGTTCTGGAGGGCCAAGGGTATCGGCATTGTACCCCTCTCTTTGGGATATTCCCAATGGTAGGTGTCTGTACAGTATAATATGGGCATGACATGCCCTGATTTAGGTATGTCCTCGACTGTTGGCTGTTGGTTTATGTGTCAGTGTATTGCCGTCATATCCATCCTGCAAGATATGAAGTGACTCATTTTAGTCAGGCGATCAACCACTACTAGAATGGTGTTGTGATCATCAGACTTTGGTAGGTCCGTAATGAAGTCAAGTGATATTGATTTCCATGGTTTTCCTGGTGCTTCGTTTGATTTGAGTAGTCTGTAAGGTGCATGTCGAACCACTTTAGTTCATTGACATGTGTCGCAATTTTTGATGTATTGTTTGATGTCTTCTCTTATCTTTGGCCAATAGTATCGTCGGGTGATGAATTCAGTAGTTTTGGCAGTTTCTCCATGTCCCGCGTATGGAGGATCGTGATGGTGTCTGTTCAGAATCCTACCGAGTAGAACTTAGCGACAGGTAACTATACTTCTTTGGGTACAAGGTGATAGCTCTCAGGCCTATGCCTACGTGATCTCGATAGTCCAGTCCTGTGACTACTATCTTGTTCGCACCTATCTCCTTATTATTCTCTTCAGTCCTCGCTTAGGACTTAATTCCTCCTCGTGGGAGGAAAGACAATTCTTGGGTTTCTTAAGATAAATCTTAAAGAGCGTAAAGGTTGGTTTTATTGATAATAACTTAAAGGTAGGAAATAAACAAGAAGAACGTGTGAAGAGCTAATACTAGGGATCCTAGTGACCCTTTATATAGTAGCTATTCACCTGGCGTGACACATACTTATGCGTCATGTGAACCTTGTGACTCATAACTATGAGTCACCCGAAATCCATCAGCCGACTCCTATGAGTCGCTGTACAACATACCTAAAACCAATCAAAATATAATAACCAAGTCAGGTGCGCAACTCGCGTCACCTGAGTGAAACCCATGACTCATAAGTATGAGTCATGTGCGAAAATCATAACATCATGTGACTCATAACTGTGAGTCACGAACAGGTAAACATAATAACCTATGGCGCACTAGTGCGTGTCATGTGAAATTCCAACATACCTATAGCTCGGAATTGCGAGCTATGTAAAATCTGCTTTGCTTAGTCACAGTTTGTGACAGTGTCGTATGATTTCCGTACGTAATTCTTCCTTATCTGGTATATAGATTTTTCCATCGTACTACAAGTATTCATTTTTCCATTCGCATAGTCCTAGGACTATGCCTTTGATCTCCTTTGTACCGTCTTTCAGCTTTTCTTTTATTTTTTGGAATTCTTCATCTTACCAGCTTTCTTTCCTGATATCTTCTTCCAATGTTGTCCTTGTGTTGATTTCGTTTAGTGATTTGTATCCACTATCTTCGTCTTCCGATTGGAAATATTTTTTCTTTGGTAAGAGTATTTGTTGTCTTTGCTTAATTCTCTCATCTTCTGGTATACTAGGTTTGTTGTTTGATCTTTGAGTCAAGGCATCTGGTTTTCCTTCTTCTTTTCCTGGATGATATTTGATCTTGAAATTGTAAGTACTGAGTTTTTCCATCTATCTTATTTGGCATCCATTTAGTTCCTTCGTGGTCATGAAAGGGTACAAAGTTTTTGTGGTCCGTACGGATCTTGACAGATGCATTGTTGTTTTGTGCATATCTTCTCCATTCCTTCAAAGCTTGAATTATCGCTAATAGTTCTTTATCATAGATGTCGTAGTTGCATTCCACTGGAGTCATCATTTTGGATCGGAATGCCACTGGTCTCTATTTGCCATCTTCACACTTCTGAGATAGTATGCCTGAGCATATATATTTAGAAGGATCCATTTCGATCATTGTTTCTCTTTCTGGATTAAAGTATACCAAGATTGGTCCTTGGGTGATCTTGGTCCTTAGTTCATTGAAAGACTTCTTTTCCTTAGGTCTCCAGTCCTATTTGGCGTCCTTTTTGGTCAGGTTGTATAGGGGTTTAGCTGTTCTGCTGAATCCTTCTATAAACCTTCAGTAGAAATTGCGGAATCCTATAAAACATTCGATATCTGTTTTATTTTTAGGGTATTCCCATTTCCATATTGCTTTGGTTTTGACTAGGTCCATTTGTACCCCTTCTCCATTGATGATGAATCCTAAATATTCCATTTCTTTTTTGTAGAATTCGCATTTGCTGGATTTGCATCGCATTCCCAACATTTTGATATCTGCTATAATGTTACTAACGTCTTTCTTGTGTTCCATATTTTTGGAGTATATGAGTATGTCGTCCAGGTAGACGATACAACATATATCCAGGTACCTATGGAGTACATTGTTGATCCATCATTGAAATGAGGCTGGTGCATTGGTTAGCCCGAAGGGCATGACGAGGTATTGGTAATTCCCATATTTTGTAGTGAAGGTCATTTTCTATTCGTCTTCTTTTCTGATCCTGACATTATGGCATGTATCCTGTATTTCTAATTTAGTGAAGTATTTGGCTGACGCGGGTCGATCCAATGCTTCGCCAATTAGAGGTAGGGGGTATCTATCCTTCTTAGTTATGCCATTGAGTACTCGGTAGTCAATGCATGACCTCAACTTCTCATCTTTCTTTTTGATGAATAGGATGGGTAATCCTCTGTTAGCATAGGATTGTTTAATCCATCCTCTTTCTAGGTCTTGTTGAATGTATTTCCTGAGTTCCTCAAGTTCGGTTTATCCCAATGGGTATATTCTTTTCTTAGGTAATCCTGTGGTACTTCCTTCCAGGTCGATTGCTAGGTCCACCTCAGGTCTGTGAGGTGGTAACTTGGTGGATTCCTTTTCTTGAAATAAGTCTAGGTATTGGTGGTATTCTTTTGGTATCATCTAATCCAATCTTTCCTCTTTTGCTTGAGTTCGACTCCTTTTGGCCAATTCTCTACTGATGTTGATTTTGGCCAGACTTATTCCTTCTTCTTAGATATCTCATTTAAGGATTCCTGCCACTTCTCCTCTGCGGTAGAACTTGTTGACTGCTTGTGCCAATATCCGGTTGCCAGTGATTTTGACCTTTAGTTGTTTCTTCTTGGTTGGACCTTGGTTGTCCATGCTTCCAAACCCTTTGGTTTCTCTGGTGGTTTCTCTAAGGTTTGTCACCTCTTGGAATTCTTGTTTGTTAATCTTTTTGATGATCAGCTGCGCGATCTTGTCGCCTTTTTCCACCTTGTGATCTTGGTTCCCTTGGTTGACTATGATAGCTTTCAGTTCATCTGTATAGTTAGCGTCTATTACTCCCATATTGGTGGTGAGTCGATGTTTGACTGTGAGACCGCTGCATGGTGCTATACGCCAATAGGTGCCTTGAGGTAGCTCTATGGCTATTCCGGTGGGAATGACTACCTGCCCTTTGGCTGGTATCGTGACTTCTTCATTAGCGTACAGGTTATGTCCTGCTACCTTCTCTGACCCTCTTGTGGGTATCTTAGTCTCATGGCTTAATTTTGAACTTTAATCCTTTGATTTGTTATTTGAACTTGATTGAATCTTGCTTCTAGGTTCTCTTAGTTCGCTTCCTCTTCTGGAGTTGCTTATACCACTAACAAACTATTGAGACACCATGTCGTACATTGTTCGCTGCCAGTGGTAAACGCAACTTTTCCTTCTTCCTAGTCTAATGTGGGATTATGTTGTCTTAACCATGACATTCCGAGAATTATCTCATGGTGTTGCAGATTTGCTACTTGGAGGGTAGCTACTTCTCTATAATTTCCAATTTCCATAGGTACTTGCGTGGTATGAGTTATAGGTCCTATTGTGCTGGGTTTTCCATCTGCGAGGTAAATCTGTCTTTCCTTTTTGGCGTTCTTAGTTCTTAGTTGATATTTCCTGCAGACTTCTTCATTGATGAAGTCTTCTGTGGCTCCTGAGTCAAGCATTGTGTGTATCGTAATTGCTTGTTTTTTGTCATCATTGTTCAAATGTGTGGGTACGGCACTATCTTAATAACTTTGTACAAAAGTACGACACAGTAGTAAGAGTATACTGCGGGCACGCTAAGCGAGGAGGAATTTTGTATGAAGGTAGATTGGTAGTAGTTCTTGTCCTTAATTCTCTTAAGCGAGATGGGTGGTAACTCCTATTTATACAGGTGCGCATCCTTCGCGTAACTAAGAGGAAATGTAAGGGAAAACATAAGTGTCGACGTGTTTGACCATAACATAAGTAGGAAAAACATAAGTGCGAACGTGTTTGACCCTAAAGAACTGCCAGGGAAATCCCATAAAACATGGGTAAATCTAAGATGGTGTGAACGGATAATTAGAACATAATTGTGAATCAAATGAGCGATGACCGTGCATGATGATGCATAAAATGTAAGAAATAAACCCGAACACCAGATAAGAAAAGTACGCCATAATCCCCTAATCGTATCATGAAATATCAATGAAATATACGTAATACATACTCCGCTGTAGTAATGTCCATGAACTAGAAATAATACTAAGTAGAGGAATATACGATATTATTAAGGAGAATATACATATGAAATGAATTAGAAAATTCAACACTTCCCCTTATTATCTACAGCCTAAAAGTCCAATTAATCCTTCGTGAGCTGGTTTCGCTAAGATTTTTGTGCAGATGTCGGCGAGGTTATCGGAGGAGGCAACCTTCCAGAGCGTGAATGAGTCATTATCGATTTCTTCCCGTATTTTGTGGTAGTGTATATCGATGTGTTTCATTTGGTTGTTTAGCTGATGGTTTCTTGCGAGAAAGTTTGCGCCAGTATTATCTGCATGTAAAGCGATCGGTAAGTTGAGACGGATATCTTTAAGACACTTTCGGAACTATTCGATTTGTCTTGCAGCGAGTAACATTGCGACGTATTCGGCTTCGGTTGTTGATAGTGCGACCGAGACTTGTTTCTTCGAGCGCCATGAGATGCATGCACCGTTGAGAAGTACAATGTATCCCGAAAAAGAGCGGCGGGTATCGAGGCAAGCAGCGAAGTCAGCGTCAACGTAGGGATCGATACCGTTTGTCGCGTTGTAAGGGTAGAAGAGTTCAATGTGTTTTGTTCCGTTAACATATCGAAGGACATGTTTAGTGGCCTTGAGGTGTTGTTCCGTAGGGCAAGCAGAAAATTGAGAGAGGAAAGAAATTGTGTACGCTAGATCGACTCTTGTACCAGTAGTCAGATACATAAGTGATCCTATCATCGATTGGTAAATGGAGGGGTCTGAAATGCATGTGTCTTCGGTCCCTTTCGTAAGTTGAATGCCTTTTGGTAAGGGTGTAGAAACGCTGTTAGAGTTTTCCATTGAGAATCGTTTAAGGACTGATTTGATGTATTGCTCTTGGGTAAGATGTAGCCCGTCTGGTGCGTATGCGATGTGCAAGCCGAGTAAGAATGTGGCTTCCCCTAGGTCTGTAATCTCGAATGCCGTTTTCAGGTCTTCTATGAGAGAGGTAGCTTCTGGGGTGTCTGCTGTGTGGATAGCGATGTCGTCAACGTAAATCGAAAGGTAGATGTTGTGTTTATTGTGAATGAATATGCATGGGTCGAGGGATGATGTCGTAAATCCTCTGGAGGTCAAGAATCTGGCAAAGAGAGCATACCATTCGTTTGCAGATTGCTTAAGTTCATAGAGACATCGGTTAAGTTTCCATACTTTACCTTCCTCACCAAACCCAGGTAACGGTTGCATGTAAACTTCTTCTTTCAATTCGCCGTAGAGGAAAGCAGATTTAACATCGAATTGTCGTGGTCGCCATTTGTTTTTAGCGCATATCGCGCGAGGAGGAAGCGGAGAGATTCGTAACGTATGACAGGAGCAAAGGTTTCTTCGAAGTCGAAGTCAGGGATTTGTCCAAATCCTTTAGCGACAGCTCTTGCTCGATACCTTTCTAGTGTGCCGTCAGCATTTCTTTTAACTCTGTAGACCCACTTACTTTCGATTATTTTCCGTCCAATCGGTTTATCGACACCATCAAAGGTTCCACTCTTCTCGAGCACCAGAATTTCATAGTCCATAGCCGAGGTCCACTGGTCACGGTAGGGGCTGTTTATAGCTTGGTGATAAGTGGTAGGATCCTCGTCGGCCATTTCGGTAGAATTTCTGCCAGATCGAACTGGTGGTCTTGAAACTCGTCCAGACCGAGTCCTTGTTCCTTCGGCGGGTTCCGGAGGTTGTTCTGGTTCATCTGCAGGTAGTTCCGGAGTTGGAGAAGGAGGTGCGGGATTCTCGTAGTCTTCTGGATGTTCTGGTGGTGGAGGTGGATGTACTTCAACGTTTGGTAGTGGTAAAGGTTGGTTGTCATCTTCCTTTTCTTAAGGCTTGTCGCGAGGGTGCGTGGCGGTCTGGAAAGAGGGAAGCATAACGGTTGCAAAGGTTCCCGATGTATGGGTCAGTTGTTTTGGATCCGACAGTCCAGTTGGATCAAGCGGTATTATTGTCTTGGTTGTCCAATGGATTTGTCTGGTTTCGGAGATCCGATGTTGCGATGGTATATATATCCGTTATATTTTGTCGGAGGAGGTATAACCAACAAGATATTCTTCCAAGGCCCGGGGCTGTAGCTTCGTTCCAGGTTTTCTTTTCTCCTCTGGTATATGGACGTAGCATTTGGTCCCGTATGGGCACAAGTGGTTGATCAACGGCTTCGTTTTGTAGATAGCTTCATAGGGCGTTGAGTTTCCTATCGCTCGGTTAGGGAGTCTAGTCCCAAGGTAGACGGCGGTGGAGACTGCTTCGCCGGCCCAAAGGCTAAGGGTAAGTCCAGTCAACATAGAGCGTGTCGATGTGATGATGGTACGGTTGAACCATTCGGCAACACCATTGGATTCATGTGAGTCAGGAGGGGTCTTATCATGCACAATACCAGGCTTCTGAAAAAGGGTAAGCATCTTGTCATTGATGTACTCGCCTCCGTTGTCAGTACGGAATCTTTTGATGGTGGTAGAATCCTGGGTTGTTCTTTCCTTGATAAACTGTTTGAACACTTTTACCGTGTCGGACTTCGCTTTTATGGTGTAGATCCATGCATAGCGTGTATTGTCATCGATGAAGGTAACATAGTACCAGGAGTTGCCAAAGGAGGCTTTCGAGAATCGTCCGCTAAGGTCGGAGTGAATTAATTCGAAAGGGGTGTCACATCGTTTCTCTGTTGATCTGGGTTTTGACTTAGTTGACTTGGAGGTGATGCAGGTTTCGCATTGCCAGTCTTTTGGAACGGTAGGGATGGCGGGAGAGTTGGAGTAGTGGTCGGCTTTGAGGTATTGGGGCGATGGATGTCCAAGGGCTTCGTGCCACTCTTTGTAAGTCATCTTGTTCGCTGTTTCCTTTTCCTCTTGCACAACATAGTCCTGTCCGTCAAGCTTTCCCCATAGAACCTCTGTTTTATTTTTCCTAAAAACATATATATCCTTCCCAGAACTCCGCAAAGAAAAACCTTTTCCCAAAGAAATGATAGCGCGCCACAACAACAAGTTGCTAGAACCCAACTTAGGAACCCAAAGAACCCATTGTAGAAAGACAGAGTCTGTCCGGCCATCAGATGTTTTGGCCTTAAGCTCCACTGTTCCACAGCCGCATGATTCTATTACCGAATCATCACCTAACTTAACGGTGCCTTGTGAAGGTTCGAAGTTTATAAGAAGGTCCAGGTTCGAAGTCATGTGTGAGCTTGTGCCTGTATCGATAACCCATTGATTCGGGTGAGGGGTCTTTTGCATAGGAGGTGAGGAGGTAGAGGTACTGACAGGTTTGGATGTCTCTTCCTTTCCGATCTTAGCCGAGTGTCCGGCTCTCTCCTTCTTTCACTTCTCGTTGTTGGCCTTGAGCTTGTTACACTCATTCCAGGAGTGGCCTTCACTGCGAGCAGAGGGGTAGTGCTTTTTGCAGTAGGAACATTCCTTCGTTTTGGCCGGTTGCCAGCGGACTGTATCGCGAGCCTTTCCCTTTCCTTTGACATCAGCGCTTTTATACGCCTTATCGTCCTCAGAATTAACCGAGGATTTCAAGTCCAACAGTTTGTTGTAGCTATGATTGTAGGTAAGGTCCTCCTTGGTTTGGAGGTTGTCGACAATGTTGCTCATCGACGGAGGCAGGGAATGGAGGAGAACGGCGGCTTTGGCTTCGGTTGACTCAAATACCGATTTAAAAACAAACGGTAGAGCATATCGGTCGGTTTCCGAAGCAGAGGAGCAACGAAGTTGCATTCGATTCCATAGGGCATGGTACTTGTTGATGTGGTCCGGCATAGGTTCGGACGTATCGTACTTGGAATCGAGGACCGCATTGAGCTGGTCAAAGAATGAGGAGGTATTTTCACAAGCGAACTTATCTTTGAAGGCTGTCCAAATGGCGGGTGGTGTCTTGTGGGTGGCCAGCAAGATTAGCCATTTTGGATCGATCGTTTCGAGGAAGTAGGCCATGGCCCACTGGTAACGATGGCGGAAACAATCTTGAGCATCTTCATCACTATCGGGTCTGGTAGTTGCGCCTGCTTCCGGTAATGTTTCTTCTCCTCTTACTATGTCCCAACAATTAAACAAAGTGAGAACATATTCTGATATATCACGCCACGTCCGGTAGTTTTCTGGGCCCGTGAGCTTTGGGATGGAGCTCAGTTTATAGGCGGGTACCCAGTCTCGCTTGGAGTTGGTGGAATGATTTTGCGGTGGCGGGTTGGCAGGGCCTGCAGGATTCATTGGTGGAGGTGGAGGCGGTGCGCCAGGTGGTGATGCAGGTGGATCAGTAGGAGGAGGAGCCGGAGGGAATGGAGGTACTGGAGGGAGCGGAGGTTGCTCGAGTTTTTCTTCTTCAGGTTCGTCGTGCGGTGGAAATGGGGGTTGTCCAAAGTTATTGGACATGCAAATAGGTTATTTTTGTTTTAACCTATGTTAAAATCTCCGATTTCTGTTATTAACCACCACCCCCATTGGCCAGCACTTCTATACTAGTGAAAGCCTGTTTGCAGAACTCCCTGGTTGCACCTGGGGCCACTGAGTTTCGCCAGCAGGGTCTGATTCAGGCTTCCAAAAGAATGAGAAGTACCGGAGGGGTGATGGAGGACTGCATGAGTGCT